>JAXQQM020057927.1:0-100201 GCA_034641835.2 Pinus albicaulis
ATTTGTTGCTAGTTACCTTTAGTACTATAGAGATCGGTCTTGTCCGCAAGACGGATTAATCTACACAACAAAATGGCGACTCCACTGGGGAACTGAACTTGTTGTTTTTGGTCTCTTTTATTTTTGATTTGAGGAAACATTTTTTCCTGGTTTTTGATTGATACACATCTATCTGGGTATTTTAGATTTTCCCTGTTTTTGAAAATTTAGAAGTATTTTGAGTTTTTCTATATTTTTTCCTAGGACCGCACTTTGTTATACTTTGACAGTGCGGGCAGGTTCGCACTTTCTCTAAAGAATACAGTGCGGGACCACACCTGTCAATGCTGGTTAGCTGCGGACCCTGTAAAAATTTTAGAAAATCTCTAGGTTTCTTTTTCTAGTTTATTTTTAGATCTTTGGTTTTTGCCCAGACTGGTTATTGTGTCTATCAAGAATTCTTTGTGAATGAACTCCAACAGTGTTAATGTTTTGATGATTTTCTAGAAGATTTTGCCGATTGGATTGTTTTTTCCTGCTTGGTCTTTGTAGTGATTCGAACTTTTGACAATTTGCAGTATCTCAGATTACATTGATCTCTTTTTGTCTTTTGAATCCGACCTGATTGTGAAAACATCCTATATTGAGAAATTAAGCCTTTTTGTTTCTTTGCAAATCTTCGAAAAAACTTGGTTGAAAGTTTTGAATTTCATTTTTATAAAAACATATTTTGAGTGTTTTTGATCTGTTTGTTATTTTGAACGAATAGATTCTTAGTTTGCTGAACAACTAAGGAAAACATTCATAAAAAAATCTTAAAAGCTTTTACTCAATTTAGATTTTAGATCTCAGGATTAGATTTTGTAGTTTTGAGTAGTTTTTAGTTTTTGTAGTTTTCTTTCGAAGAAAAATTGTTTTGTAGCTTCTAGTTTGGAAAGGAAAAGGATTTTTCTTGTGAGCTTTGATAGTTTATTGAAAAGACAAAATATTTTCTTTCAATCATTTTTCATGTTTAAAGAAGGAATTAAAAGGATTGCATTCTCTAACTCTTTCTTTACATAGCAAGTTCATTGAAAAAAAAAAAAAAAAATTGAATATCATCATAGGTGCATTTTAGTGTTTTTTGGAAGTCGAGTCTTCACATCATCCAAAGTTCCATTTCCGCACCCATTGACTTAAGAAACAACTCCTAAAAGTAACGCTTAAATAAAATTCATCTAGTAATCTTTTTATTTCTAGAGCTCTTATCACCAACATAGCTTAGGCTAGTATCTTGGAGTAGGGAGTAATTAACTCTCCAAGATAGCTAAAACAAACAAGTAGACAAATCTTGCGGTAGGAAGAAATTCCAATTGTTGCATGTATGCTCTGAGAAGCTCCTCTTAAAGGAGTCAAGCACGAGATCATATCTGAACCAGTGGGGTAATCAATCCTTCCTCATTGAGAACGATAGAAGATATACACGTATTAAAAACGGTAAACCTCGGATAGACCATTGTCGAAGAGCCAAGGGTCACTTGTCGGTAAACCTTGAATTATTTCAAGGAGCCTTCAAGGGGATTGAGCTTTGTTACTCTGCCCTTGCGTGTGTGTCGGATCGTAGACTGTTCCCCCAGGTATATTTGTTTCAGTTGGTAACCTTAGTGGCTATAATCTTTAGGATTCTTTCTTAAGGTGATGGTGGAGGGAAGATCCCACTGTACCTGGAACAGACGTCGACTAGACTCACTTGGACTCTCTGGGGGGTTCTCTTCACTCGAGATGGTTTTGTGAAGAAACTTGTGCCAGTCTGTTTCATTAAGCAGGTTGTCGGGGTAACTGTTCCAACCGCCCTTTTCATGTTAAAATTCTACTAAGTTGGATTTCATCACCAACTAGTGTTTTTAGTACGGAAAGTTACCTGTTTGTGTGTGGTTTGAACTCTTAGATTTTTAAGCGAATGATTCAATTGTTTGTTTCTTAGAGACTTTAGGTGTTTTCATTGAAATTTTTCTTTGTTTGTGTGTGATTAGATAATTTTTAATTGTGGCGGAATTGCCAAGACAATCCCGGAGAATACAAAGGAAACCCCCTGAATATTCACCAAGTCAACTTGAAGGGCTTCGAGCTCTGGTACCACACAGTAGCCGTAGACTTAGGTCAACAGAAGATGAAAGCTCCGCTATAGTTGTACATCCTGATCATCAAATACCTACAACAGAATACATTCAAGAACCGATCTCAGTTTCTGAAGTTACTGAAAATATTTCTCCTTCTGGTGAATTATCTGACGAACCTGAAATCTCTGAGCCTAAAACTGAATCTTCTGTGTTAGAAACATCCTCAGGATTTGTTACGCCAACTTCTAGCGATCCAGGTTCACCTAGGGTAAGAAATATCATTACAGACAATCTTCCCTCTGGACTTATTTCTATTGAAGAACTTACTAATCCAGACGAAGACATATCTCTTCCCAACTCCCCTCAATCGTTAAATCTTAGGGAGCGTGAATCTATTTTCTACATCCCCATTCGAACTAATCCTTGGTATCTCTCTTTAACAGACTTTTTAGAGAATCCGGGTCTTGCTTTTTATCCACCTCGAATTCCATTTCATCCTACACCCAGAGGTTATTATCCGTCATCCTTTATGGCTGGAGAGTCATCCATGTTTTCTCAAACGCCTAAATCATTTTTACATGGTGGTCCTTCTGTTCCTTCGGGATATCAGTCTTTGTCTCGTACTTTCTCGGGAGCAACTCCTCAACCCATTGAAAACATGTTATCATCTGGTCTTGATGGACTTAAAATTGAAACGTCGAACGCAGAACAAATTTTTATGATGTCTGGTAATATTCCCAATCCTCAAGCTCAAGGCAGTCAGTTTCCTTCTGGGGGCCAACCTCGGGGAACTCAGTTACCGCCTGGGAGGCAACCTCAGGGTAGTCAGTTACCGCCTGGGGGGCAACCTCAAGGTAGTCAGTTACCACCCGAGGCACAACCTCAAGGTAGCTTTTTCCTAGGACAAACTATGGATTCATATTATTTTGGGGGGCAACCCCAAGGACAGTACATACCTCAAGGGCAGTACATTCCTCAAGGTCAACCCCAAACACAATATGCTCCTCAGGGTCCGTATCAACCCCAGCTTCAGTACGCGCCTCAGAGTTATCAACCTCAAGGGCAGTACCCAATTCAAGGTTACCAACAACCTTCTGGTTAACCATCTGTTCAAGGAGCCGAAAATTTACCTCTTAATTATCAACCCTACGTTCAACCAGGTTATGGTCCTTACGTTCAACCTTCTATGGGACAATACCCCGGAACTATGGTGTTAGATCCATCCCAGTATCAACAGCCTAATGTGCAGTTACCTTATCAACCTGGTCAACCTTTGGTTTCTGGTTCAACCCAGCAACCTATTCAGCCAGCTATTCAAACTCCTGCACCTAGTTCAGTTCAGCACGCTGGGCCGACTCCGCCTCAAACTACTGCAACGTCTGTTCAACCTGTCACACCTATTTCTGGAGTATTTGTAGCACCGACTTCTTCTATCCCTGTATCTGTGCAAATCCCTCAAGTCTCTGTACCTCAGTCAGGACCTTCCATTCAGACTACAGTTCAGATGCCTGCAGGACAAACCGGTATGAGTACAGTTGTTACAAGTCAACCTCAATTTACATATCAACCGTACCAGGGACAGCTGCAATTCGGTCCCTATGTACAGAATCCAAGCTATCAGTATCAACCGTGCCATGGTTATACTTATCAACAACCTCAGTATGGTCTAGTTCATCCTGGTTATCCGGGAGGTTACACAATACCTAATGCTAATCCGATTCCTAGTTATCCTGGGTATCCGCCTCTTGGATCTGCTTTGGCTTCTCAAGGTTTTCGTGACCCTAACCGTCAATTACCGTTTATCGCAACTTTGGATTTACCTAATTTGACGCGCCTTACAAATGATCCTATTTTTTATTATCAGAACTGGCTGCCAATGCCTCATAAGTTGCCCAGTGATATACCAAAATTCGAAGGTAAGTCAGGAGAGGATCCATCGAATCATGTTATGACTTATCACCTTTGGTGTGCATCTAATTTAATCGTTGATGATTCGATTCGCTTACGTCTTTTCCAAAGAACTCTCATAGGTCTTGCAGCGAAATGGTACATTGAATTGCCACGAGGCTCGTTTCATAATTTCAGTCAGTTAGCAACAGCTTTCTTGACTCATTTTCAGTTGCCTGTTAGATACGACAACGACACAGAGTTATTAACTTCGCTAAAACAATCTACGTCCACGTATATTTCTGATCATATTCATGAATGGCGACGTAGACGACGTTTGGTGAAAGTTTATATTCCGAATCAAATTTTGGCAGAATGGTTTGTTAAATCATTGTTACCCAAGATCACTGAAGATGTAGCTAAGGCTGGTGTTGTTACTGAAGAGCAAGTAATTGCTCAGGCTCAGTACCTAGACCTCGTTTATACGCAGTCAAGTACTCTACATGAGAAAATCCCAGACCTTCCAAAACAAGGTCAAATAGCTGCCGCTCCTTCAGGGTCTCATGCCGCTGACGGTATGATTGGTACAGTTAATTCTAAAAGTAAGAAGAAATCCTCAAAGAATTCTTCTCCAATTATAACTTTACCTGATTACCCGAAAGGAAAATCCTCTCCTGAAGTTTCTGCCGATATTCATGTCGTTGAAACATCTACGACAAAATCAAAATCCGGTGGTAAAAAGAAGGGGAGGAACAAAAACAAAAAGAATTCGAAAGAGAAAACAGATAAAGATGAATCCAATGACGAAAAACGTAAACCTCGCTATCCTTGCTTCATTTGTGAACAAGATCATTTCACGAAAGAATGTCCATATCGAGACGAAGTTACGAAATTCGTTAAAGGATCGCAACAACCTGCTGTCTTGAAGGATCCCTTTCCAATTCAAGATAGTAAAATGATTGGTTCTTCCTCGACTACTTTAGAAGAGCCTATTATGATGATGTCTCATGTAAGGATTGCGACGCGATCACAAGATTACGGTTCTAAGAATCCCGTTGATGGCAAAGAAGGAGAGTCTTCTAATGCAAATACATCAAATACAACTCCTCCTGTTTCTGGTCCGCTACAGATCGAAAAACAAAATCCAGACTTGATAATCAAACCGCCTGCTAAAGGTGTTCTTCGTAAATCAGCTTTCAATCCACATGCGAGAGCTGCTCAGAATTACAACATTGTTGAAGATTTAGCTGTTTCTCCTTCAGCAATGTCGGCTTTGGAAGTGCTGCAATCGTGTCCAGCACAGCGTAAATTATTATTGTCTGCCATAGGAGCTATCGATGTTCAGGATTCTAACCTTATAATCTTCGATTTAGAAAATAGTACACCACGTCTTCCTCACCAAATGGCTTTCCAGATTCCAGTGTTAGTCAAAAACAGACCTATTTTTCGGACTGTGATTGATGAGGGAGCTTCAACGTGTATTATGTCGATTCAGTGTTGGAAATCGCTTGGTTCTCCTACACTTAACCAGTCTCCGACGATTCTAAAAGCTTTTGATGGTCGAGGTTTTCAACCTTTTGGTATTTTGCAGGATTTACCCATAGGGATCGAAGGTAAAATTGTTAATCTAGATGTGGAAGTGCTTGATGCCCCTCTAGATTACAACCTTCTACTAGGTCGTAGTTGGTCCTATGCTATGACTGTTGTTGTCTCTTCGGTCTTTCGACTTATAAAATTTCCATATCAAGGAAAGATCGTGACAATAGATCAGTTAACTTATTTCTCGTCAGACCCAGCCTCTACAGAAACAATCCAGCATGTTGGTAAAACGGCTATCCCTTATAAGGATGTTGGAGTGGAATTGATTAAAGATTCTGGTTTACTAGGTACTTTTTCCTTTCCTCCTAACGTATCGCCTTCTACTACAAGTATTCATATGATTTCATCAGACACTGTTATGTTTGATGATCCTTGGATTATACCTTCAGAATCCGAGATAGATTCATTTGATGGCGTGATGCCTTTGAGTCCATTTGAAATTGCGTACCAGGCTGTACAGTCTTTTTCCGACCCCTCTTCAACCGAAATTGATCCAATGAATGGGATCCAAGAGGAATCACTTTCTATATCTAGTTCAGTTGCAACGACATTTCCTGAACTTGTTCATACAGATGAGCAAATTCGTGAGTTTTTGTCCGTTGATGATTTACCATGGGAAGATCTACATCACCAATCTTCATTTTTACCTGAATTAGATCATTTTGAAGATGATTTCGCTTCAATTTTTACTGCTGAATATGCCAAGGAACCTCAGAATCCATTGCAAAATCCTGATTCTGAGTTAAATTTGGAAAATATATCTAGAACGGTTCCAATCGACATTTCAGTAAAACTAGGAATAATTGAAAACATTCATATAGGTGCTTGTTGTACAGATGAGGAAATTCAGACTTATAAAGCCCTATTTCAAGAATTTTGTGACGTGTTTGCCTGGTCTTATGAAGAAATGCCAGGAATTGATCCATCGATCGTCGTTCATGAAATTAAGACTTACCCGGATGCTAAACCTGTTCGTCAACGATTACGTCAAATTCATCCTAGAAAATCTGCTGCTATAAAAGCTGAAGTTGAAAAATTACTTCGAGCAGGATTCATTTATCCAATTCCCTTAACGGATTGGGTATCGAATATTGTTCCTGTGACTAAAAAACAATGAACGATAAGAGTATGTATCGATTATAGGGATATTAATCGAGCGTGTCCAAAAGATAACTATCCAACTCCCTATATCGATCAAATAATCGATGATTGTGCTGGCAGTGAATTGCTTTCCTTTATGGATGGTTTTTCCGGCTACAATCAAATAAACATACTCCCTGCAGATCAACCCAAAATGGCTTTTATTTGTCCATGGGGAACGTTTGCTTATTGTAAATTACCTTTTGGACTAAAGAACGCTGGAGCAACTTTTCAACGGGCTATGTCTTATGCATTTCATGACATTAAGCACATTGTTCAGCCATATCTTGATGATTTACCTGCTCATTCATTACGTAGGGCCGATCATCCCACTCATTTACGAGCAATTTTTATGAGATGTAGGCATTATCGGATAACGCTGAATCCGCATAAATGTGTTTTCTGCGTAGAATCGGGTCGATTACTGGGATTTGTTGTCTCAAAAGCAGGCATTCACGTCGATCCATCGAAGGTCGAAGCCATTGTTAAATTGCCTCCTCCTTCAACTTTACGCCAACTCCAAATTTTGCAGGGGAAAGCAAACTTTTTACGTAGATTTATTCCTAACTATGCCGAGCTTACAAAGGGTTTTACCCGGTTGTTGAAACAGAACATTCCATTCTTTTGGGACCAGGTCGCTGATCGATCTTTTGATGCACTTAAACACGCGTTAACCCATGCACCGTTATTGCATCCTCCCAACTACAACCAAGATTACATTTTGTACCTCGCTGCTTCTCATTCCACCATTGGAATGGTACTAGTTCAGGAAAATGAATCTCACAATGAACATGTGATTTATTATCTTAGTCGAAATCTGCATCCGACTGAAATCAAATACACACATGTGGAGAAATTGGCCTTGGCAGCTGTTCAAGCTGTCCAACGTTTTAGACATTACATCTTGTTACGTAAAACCACAGTAATTTCTAATTGCAACCCTATGATGTATATTTTGACCAAACAATTGCTAGGAGGCAAATATTCCAAATGGATAGTTATCCTGCAGGAATTTGACTTGGAATTTGAGAAATCCAAGGGAAAGAAATCTTTGGTATTTGCGGAACTGATGTGCGATTTCCCCTCTACTGATACTGAAACAGTGGCAAAAGAGTCCATTGCGGACGAATCTTTGTTTCTTATCAGTACACTTGATCCATGGTATGGGGATATTATTGTTTATCTCCAAACCCAATCTTTTCAGCCTGACATTTCACGAACTCAACGACGGAAAATACGCTTCCAATCCCAACAGTATAATATCATTGGTGATACACTTTATCGACGTGGAGCGGATTCTATTTTCCGACGTTGTCTAACTCATGAAGAAGCTGAAAAGGTGTTAAATGACTACCATTCTGGAGCATGTGGCGGTCATATGTCTGGGTATGCCACCGCCCAAAAAATATTGCGTGCAGGTTATTTCTGGCCAACGTTATTCAAAGATCGCATTTATGCGGTTCGGAAATGCCACAACTGTCAAATTTTTTATCGGAAAATGCGCGCGCCACCCGCTCCTCTTCACCCTATAATTGCTGTTGGTCCTTTCGCAAAATGGGGTATCGATTTTATTACATGTAACCCTCACTCGGTCGGGGGGCATGCGTACATTATCTTAGCGGTAGATTATTTTACAAAATGGGCCGAGGCGATGCCTACATATTCAGCTGACGGCAAGACTCTGCAACATTCGTATTTAATCACATAATTGCTAGGTTTGGTGTTCCTCAAGCTATTATTACGGATCATGGAAGTCATTTTCGGAATGTCATGATGACTGAACTGACAGATCAGCTTGGCTTGCGCCACGATAGTTCCACTCCATATTATCCGCAAGCCAATGGTCTGGTTGAAGCCATTAACAAAGTTTTAGTCACCATGATTAAACGAATCATTAGTATTCACAAGACGAATTGGCATTCCATGTTATTTTCAGCGCTTTGGGCATATCGAACCTTAGTCAAAACATCAACGGGTTTCACTCTTTTTCAACTGGTTTACAGTTTGAAAGCTGTGCTACCGATTGAATGCGAAATACCGTCACTAAAATTAGCCGTAGAATTACTTCCAACTACATCTGAAGAGGAAAAACGTTTCTTGTACTTAGCCCAATTAGATGAGAATCGACGAAATGCTGCAATAGCAAACGAGGCTCATGTTAAAAGGATAAAAGCTCAGTATGATAGAAATGTGACTCCTCAAAATTTTTCAGAAGGAGACCTAGTTTTACTTTATGATCAAGCTAACGACAAGCTAGGAGCTGGGAAATTCGTGCCTATGTGGCATGGTCCTTACATTGTGAAACGAAAGTTAGCAAAAGGGGCCTATGAGTTGATAGATTTTGACGGTGTCCCTTTGGATAAACCCAGAAATGGGGTTTATCTAAAGCGATATTATGCTTAAACGAGGTGTGGAGATTTTTGTTAGTTTAGATTTCTTTACTGTTGGTGTGTTTTAGATTAGAAAGGTGTGCCTAGTTTAGAAGTGTGTTTTTGTCACTATTCCTGCTTATCTGAGTTTTACTCTTGATATTGCAGATGTCGACGTCTCTTCAAACCTACATTGGTTTTGCTGATGGTGCTTGTCGTAGTACACGGAACATTTCTTCCGCAGCTTGGGTTATCTATTCACCCTCTGACGAGTTAATATCCATGCATGGGATAAGCCTTGGTCAAACAACAAACAACATTGCCGAGTATAGTGCAGTGATTGAGTTATTGTCTGAGTCCATATCATTTGGAATTCGGAGTTTGATTGTAAGGTTGGATTCTGAACTTGTTGTATTACAGCTTAACAGGGTTTATACCATTAGAAATCCAGTGTTATTACGGTTGTTTTTGAGAGTTTGTCTCTTGGAACGTGAATTTGATTACATTGAATATCAGCATATTCCAAGACATTTAAATACATTAGCAGATTCAATTGCTTCTAGTATGATAAATAGACATTTGCAATAATCAAAAGCAGTAAAACAAACAACATTTACATATGTACACAGATAGCCGGCAAAATAGTGATATATCATAGTATAGGAGTGTTTTCAAAAAATATACATCGTCTTCGATCATAGGTTGGAAACACCTTATGATCGGCAAAAATGATAATACAAGAGTCAAAAAAATGAATCTACACGATCATCCCATCACTGATGGTGATCACGATAAGAAACCACTGCCCGGGCCACCCTGCATAGGAACCTCCTGAAAGGTCCTGGGACTCCAATCACATATCTCTGCAGCCTGAGAGGAATGTCATCTATGCTGGTCTCTGGAATATCTAGAGTCAAACGCTCTAGATGATGCTCCAAATCAGTCAAAATCTCCACTGATTGGCCTGCTGGGGCTGGTCCGGGCGCAACTGGTTGTCTTCTCTCGTAAGGTTGGAGATGAGCTGGTCGATGTGGACCCACGTCTGCATTCGAAAAACTTTTGGTTATTAGTTTGCAAAGACAATGAAAAATTAAAAAAAAAAATTAGAATTTAGCAAACGTTGAAAAATGATTGCACCTGACTCATCCCACTGTTCCCCTGCTGGGAGAGTCATCTCCCTGTCGCCGCGGAAATCTATCTCGGCATACGGAAAATCCTCTATCACAAAAAGTTGGCGATCCAGCCAACGAAACTATGAAGAAGGGAATCGCACAATCTCAATACCCTCAATAGCATGACGGGCCATCAGCGCGGACCAACGAACCATTCTCGGTTCTCGAAGTCGACCGGCATCAACAGCGATACTCTGTGGAGCTAACAAGGGGATCCTCTCCAGAGAAAAAGAAACAACAATGGATCCGTATCCAAAGTTATTCAGTTTCCCATTTTTTGCTCTGGTTAGTTGGCCTTTTACATTGGCCAACACAGCTTCACACCAGTTAAAGATGGTGCTGCGAAAACAGTCCACGGCAACACGCATTTGAGAACCAGTAGCTACATGAAGCGCAGCACTCCCACACAGTTTGGTAACAATAAAAGCAATAACTTTCAATTCAGGACGGATGATGTGTTTTATGTCAATCCGTTTGTCCCGAGGATTTGCCTGATCATTGCAGAATTCTAGTTGGAGACTAGCGACAGTCTGGCCACCTGGCCTAGTCCCAAACAAAGAAACTTGTTCACCCCTCTTGGACAAACCAGTCAAGAAATATATATCCTCCAGCTCAATTTCGAGCCGGTGACCACCAATGAAGAAGCACTGGTCCTCCACGTTCCATCTGTTTACCAACCATGTCAAGAGTTCTACTTGTGCCCTCATGCCAGAGATGGCCCAAAATTTGTATAAGCCACATGCTTTTAATGCCCTTTGTGTGGGCAAATGAAGTATTGCAGCGTCATCCACTTCCTCGTGCTCACGTTCTCGCCAGATAAGCATCTTGTTAATCCTACAATACAAAACAAGGCAAGTTAGAATAGTTTTATTTGAAAATTTTTGGCAAATTAATGAGAAATCATTGTTTTAAAATGAACCGCGCGGGTACCGCACCTGCTCTTTGTAAACAAAGCGTAGGTCCGCACGCACAGTGTGTACCGGGTGCGGAACCCACGACTTTTTCTTTGTAAGAAAAAGTCGGGGTCTGCAGGTAACATGTGTCCCACCTGCGGACCCCGCGGGCGCATTTTCAAACCATTTTATGCCCCAAAAATTCAAACTAAAGCCTAAAAACAAATTTGAAACAGATGAAAAACAAGATAGAGAGGTTGTGGATTCCTGGGATTGACGGTTCTCGATTCCAACGGACGAATTTTCCAGAATCTTCACAGGAACTTTCTTACCCAAAAGCTTTTTACTTTTCACTCTGAAACTGAACGGTAAAAATGAAATTGAAAAAGTCCTTTTTATAAGTTTTTTCGAATGGATGAATTTTTAATTTATTTATTTTTCACTTTAAAAAGGGTATTTTTGAAAGCATTTTTACTTATCTTAAAATAGGTATGTTTAATGTTTCAAGTTTTTGTGCAGAAACTGGATTTTGCAGGTGAACTGATCGTTTTTCAACAAAGAGCATACTTTTATCACTTTTTCGGACTCTTTCAAAAATTTTACGAAAAAACGAAACCTTGGAGTCCTCTTTTAAGCCCTTTTCAGACTCTCTAAATATGAAAAGATTGCCGAGTACTTGACTATTCGAACTCGTTAAAGTAAATGAACAGTCGTCCCTTCAGTATAAGTTTACCCCTTTTACGGACTGAAATGGACTATTTACGAAAAAGGTATACGTTGACTAAATACGATCAATAGAGTTCTCTCCCGCATTATTTTATCCTTTTTCGGGCTCGAGAGACTAAATTTACGAAAAAGAACACCCATGGAGTTTTCTTAAGTTTTTCTTCTGACTCCCTAAAACTGAAAAACACCGAGTTTCTCCTATATTGGACTCGTTAAAACTTAACAGTAAAGGACCTGTTTAATTTTCAACAGGAACGAACCGCTCCTTCTTAGGGTTCGAATTTTAAACTAAGTTGGACTCATCCGAAGGATGAGCTTATAATCAAGCAAATGTTATCCTCCTCAAGCTTGTCAAAAATAAAGAGGTACTTGCTAGAAATGGTGGGGGAAAAAGAGAGAAAAATGGGCGTGTTTGTTGTATTTTAAATTTTTCGAAAATTCAGTCAACCACTCTTGAACACGACACTTTCATTCACCTGGGTTGGGAATTCCTTTGCCTAACAGTTAATCAAACCACATTGAAAGTATTTAGCCGGTTTCTGGGTATTAGCTTTGGGTCAATTGTTACCAAGCCATCTGCAGTGTCGTTATGTGTTCAAGAAGAACAGTTCAAATAAACCATTCATCTGCAAAATATTTGTCATCCATTTTTGACCATCCCTGAGTCATTCCTTGCCAATATATTTTCAAAACTTGATCTATGATTTCGTGTTGTGGGCTTGCCTATGACATATCACTTTCTATCGACATCAGCACATTATCTAGGAAGTTGATCCAGAAATCTTCAGTACCTTGAAATCTGCATGCCTCAATGGCAGGTTTCTCGCCTTCGACGACAGGTTGCATCATTGACCTTCGATCGAATGATTTCGTGACATGTTCGACTTCAGCTCATTCATTCACATTTCATGGATTGTACTGAGTACTTTGAGAGCCATTGACATTACTGGTGGTTACTCTCACACTTGTTAACAGTTTACATCATTGACTGGTAATCAAGTGGTTTCTACCATGTTCGACTTCGACACATTCATTCACATGGATAGAATCGTACTAGTTAGAGATGCGGAAATCAAGACCCTGGATCTAGTTTCTACCATCCAGGCTGCGAGGAATTTTATTATCATTTATACAGTAGACTATTCACAAACGGTCCCATTTGCGTCCATATTGTGTCTACACATATATACGCTACTATGATGTATTCAAAATCATTCTGTGTCGAACGCGATTTGAGTTAGTTTCTAGTTAGTTTTAATATGAGTATGGGAATGCCTACCTCAGTGATGACATATATATGTATATATTTTGCATTGAATGTTTTACAGGTTCCGACTGGGGTGTCCACAGGATGATCTTTGAAATGATAAAGTACTGCACTCTTCATATATGACAGACTATAGCTTCATCTATTCCATACTTTTCACTTTAGGGGGCAATTTGTTACACTAAAAACTGTCATCCTGACATTTTACTATGAGTATAAGTTCATTATTACTCATACTTCCTCCTTTTGCAAGTCTAACATATCAACTCCTCATGTCAAGCTTTCAAAATCAGAGAAAAGTTCCTAAAAATCCCCTAAACATTGGTATCGCACTTTCTCTATTCATTTCCTGCGGTCCCGCACCTAAAGTTCAGCCCTCCTGCGGAACCATACCGCACTTTCTTTGTGTTATGGGTGCGGACCTCTGTAAAACTCAAAAAGGCGAGAAAGTAAAGATAAAAAGTGGATTTCAGATGAATTCTAGAAGATTCTAGATGGGAATTTTCGAGAATGGATACGCTTTGAGAAGGTTCATGCATCCCTCACTTGATGGAGCTAACCCCTTGATGTAAGGAGCTAATCCCTTTGAAGGAGGATTCTATCCCTTCATATTTGGAACAAGAAACTTCCTCTTTTCCACTATAAAAAGAGGCCTTGGGTAGCCTCAAAGGGAGTTCAAGCTGAAGATATTTGAAGTTAAATGCTGTTGAGATTCAGACTCAGTTAACTAAGACTTTCTGTGAGGTTAAATCACTCATCTCTATTTGTCTTGGTTCAAAGAGTGCAATGTTTGTCAAATTAGAAGAGATCCCTGCTTCGGACTCCAGGAGGACGTGCACAACATCAAGGCACAGGGTGTAAAGGTTTTCTTTATTTGAAGTTAATACAAATATACTCATTTCTCTCATTAAACTGTTTATTCATGGTTTATTTCATAAATTCCTTGATAATTATGATGAGTATGGTTTATAATAATGTCTATACAGGTGCTGCGTAATCTTTTTGCTTGTTTGTGACTGCAGATTCACGAGGAACGTTCTTTCAGTGCACGGGAAGGACTTCAACGAGATCAAGCAAGCGCTAGACATAAGGTAGGCCTTACACCTATATAGTGTTTTTATGAATCTTATATGCTTAGAGAGAGATTAGTATAATTGGCTGTTTGTTGCTAGTTACTTTTAGTACTAAAGAGATCGGTCTTGTCCGCAAGACGGATTAATCTACACAACAAAGATCACAAAAAATTGCGAAAGATCACGAAAGATCATGAAAAATGACAAAACAATAACAAAAACCTCAAAAAATAATATAATATAACAAACGTTCACGAAATATAACAAAAGACCGCAAAAAATCCCAAAACATCACGAAAGATGACGAAACAATGTGAAAGATGAAGAAAAATCACAAAATATCATGAAAGATCTAGAAAGATCGTAAAAAATGATGAAAGATGATGAAAAATCAAGAAAGTTGGTGAAACATCCTAAAAGATAATGAAAGATCTTGAAAGATGACGAAACATTGTGAAAGATGATGAAAAATCATGAAAAATCATGAACGACCACGAAATATCATGAAGTCTCCCTTTCCTTCCAATAATGAACTTGTGGTGGTAACAAAGCTCGATATAAATGATAGGGGACAATAGCGAAGATAATATGGAGTAGGTTGCATCCCTTTATTCCCTTTTCACCCATGATTCCCCATGTATGGTCATTTCGTTTTCCCACCTCCCGCTCTTGTGACCTTCTATATGGTGGCCATTAATGCCTTAACGTTGGATATCTTGCATGAGTAAGCAAAGGAGCAAGTGTTTTCATATTGATCGGATGATATGTTGGTTGCATGGGGTCTATGATTACACTTAGTACTTGCGTAATACCATACGCATGCTAGAATAGGATGCATTGTATGCTAATTTTCACATTAGAACTAATGTCATACTAATTCACATGACACGAGGACACGAGACACGGAGGACACGTAAATATGAGTATTTGACACAAGACACATCGACCTCGGAAACAGGACACGAGGGACACATTTTACACACACATATAATTCTTGATCCATATTAAGTTACTAAAATAGTGAAATATAGTATTAAATTTTAATTTATTAATTTACAAAAGCAATGATGTTCAATGGTTCATCGTTCAGTGTCCAGTTATTAACAATTGTACAAGGCTACAAGCACATAAGAAACTACTAACCAGAAATTTAGAACAACTTAGATATTAAAACCACAAAATGTAGATTTTCCATTAAATCATCAAAATTAAAATGTATTACATAGATACTAAGGGAATGCCACTCGAAAATACAAAAGAGTAGATACAAAATAAATAGGAATATCATATCTCGTCACTATCGTCTGTGGTACTGGTCATGACTCACGTCACTAGCCACGAGTCCATGACTCATCACTCTATCAATAATCCATGTCCTCCTCCATGTCATAATCACCATCACTGCCACTGCTATCTGACTCTACTCCATCCTCCTCTATGCCAAATCCAAGATCTGTTGCTGCATTTTTTGGTGTGGAGGATGACCCCTCAAGAGACTCATCATCAAAACTCACTGGCTCTAGCACTGGGTCATTAAGATCCATGTTGGCTAAAGCCAACTCAACACTGTCGTCCAAGCCCATATCATCAAGAAACACATCCCAAATCTTTGACTTCCCCTTAAACCACTCCTACCTCTGCCTGTAATAAGACAAAGGTTGGTGTGCACATACACCATTGTCTCTGCCCTGGATTTCTCAAGCCTACTCTTTTTCCAATTCCTCTCACAAAAAGAAGATGAAATAACTTGAGAGAGGACCCTCAAGGCTAATTGTTGTAGAATAGGGCATGTTGCCCCATGAGTTTCCCACCAAGCATAAGCATCTTTGACCCCTATCTCCAAGTACATCATACCTCCCAAATCTCCTAGCTTCAGTAGAGAACTCTACAAAGCCTTCCTCCACCTCAAGAAAATATGCTCTATCCTGAAATATTTTTTTGAATGCTATCTTCCTCCCTTGTGAAATCTCTCCATCCATGTGAGGAGGGTATTTGTGTGAGGTCCCACCATAGAGCCACTATTCACTATAGTACTTGGGATTCAAAGTGTGAGCTAAGCAATACAAAGGTGTGCAATTCTTATCCCACTTAGAGATAATAATATCATGTATGGTGGACCATAAGCTCTTTGTTGATGTCTCATATCCAAGACACTCATTTTCCATAACAATAGTTTTCACGGGAGAAATCATGGAATCCCAACCCTCATAAATCTCTCTTAAGATGGGTTGGTCCGTGTCTACAAACCGCAAGAAAGAAATGATAGGTTTCATGATCTTTATGGTAAGATCCACCCTCTCCCACCAACCATCATCTAACACTATGTCCTTTACCTTTTTTGAAGCAATTTGATCCTTCTTTCTCCAAAAAGACCAAAGATCTGAAATAACCATGGCCCCAAGGGCAACCTTCACCTCCTTCAACCTCGTAAGCATGATGAATGAGGAAGCAAACCGAGTATTTGCAATCTTCAACAATGATAGATGTGTGTACTCTTTATGTATTGTGAAGACATTGGTATGGTTTTGTACAAAATTTCGGATATGGCATGCATCCTCAATAAAATTTCTAATCCATGTCACATCTGAAATAATAGATTTAAATGCCAAATTCAACGAATGAACAATGCATGGTGTCCAAAATACTTGTCAATATTTAGTTTCCACAATCAAGCCAACGACTTTGTAAACAGTTGCATTATCTATGATGATTTGCACACAACATTCAACGCCTACATCTAAAATAACTTTAATAAACAACTCACCCATATATTTTGCATCCCTGTATTGATGAAGAGCATCAACTACTTTCAAGAAAACCGGTCCATTTTGGGAATATACCATGAAATTGATGAGAGGGTGGTGTGTTGTATCTGTCCATCGATCAGAAACAATAATGACCCCAGATGAGATCCATGATGATTTAATAGGTTGTAGAATTTTATCCGCATCCTTCCTTGCCTTAACCAACAATGTGGTTATAAGAATTTCTGAACTTGGAGGCACATACCCAATTGGAGCCATATCAACTAGAGCTCGACACATCTCAATAAACAAATGAGATCGTGCAACATAAAATAAATAAAGTTGAAATAGAAAAAGAATGCAATTGTAAGATCAACCTCATCTTGCTTCTCTCGCTGAAAAAACTTGTCCATTGGACTACAAGTTTGGGCTACCCTCTTTTTTTTTGGCAAAATTTCAGCCCCACTTCCAAATCTACTACTACTAATATTCCTCAAGAATGGAAAAGGATCTTCATTTTTTCTAATTTTCCTGCTTTGCCATCACTAGTTTCCCCAATCTAGCTACATCCTCCCTTTTCAAATCCATTCTTTCTTTAGCACAAATCTTTTTGCATGCTTCAATTCCACAAGGAAGGCCCAACAGATGGCACTTAACTCGAAAGCAAGTGCTTTTAAATTCACCTTTGCAGAATTACAAGACCAAAGAACATTCCCTCCCACACCAACCTTTGGCTCTTATTTCTTGGCTACATACTTCCATAGAGGGTATTTTTTTAGTTGTGCTTGTTGTCTTACTACAACATCATATGTGGGTTGAGAAGCACCTAAAGCTTCACATGAAGCCCTTGGGGCACTATGACCAACAAATGCTGAAAAACTTGGAGGGGGACCATGAAAAGCACCACCCTTTGTCTTTCCTTTGACCTCTGCCAACAACCTTGGATGATTGAGCCATTAATCTTGTTGTTGTTATAAAGTCCAGACTCCAAAAGTGTAATAAAAATGAGTTGCAAGTTGCAACAGTTGCCAAATCCTTCACATACAAAAAAATTAATTAAAAAAATTATGAAATTTCTTACTAATTTCTTAAAACTTATTAAATTTTACCTTATATAAACATAAGCAAAGACTCTATTAGAAGCAGTAACTGAAGCAGGAAAATGGTAGTAGATGTAGTAGTATAATTCTTTATAGTTGGATTGGACTCATCTATTTGTGAAATTTGCACACCATATACAGACTTCCTGAGCCCCTCAATTATGTATTTAGGAGTCTCTCTATTGTGTGGAATATAAGCCTTTTTTTGCAAAGAAATATCAGTTGGAAATTCTAAGCATTATGCTAAGGCTTGCATTGGATCTTGTATAAATTGCAACCGTTGAATTAGGAAAGCACTCATAAGAGTTTGCTGTAATTATATGGAGTCATTGGAAGCTAAGGTTTCATCACTTTAGTGGTCATTATACCTTTATTTGTTTGGTCATTGACTATTTAAGAATCAAATAGTGGGAATAAAATTCAGGAATTTGTCTCATTTATGTAATTAGAAATTTAAAATATTTTATGTCTCTGTTTATTCATTTATATGTGTGTAAACTTATGAACTATGACTTCAACAAATGTTCAACTCTCCTCTATTGAAATTACAATTCTCTAAAATGCTCCTTAGGAATTCGAGCCACATTAACAGTGACAGGTTCCTTGAAATTCGGGTTCATCACAACAAATATGCACAGGGGTTTTTATCAGTTGTTAACCTCCTTGGAATGTAAACAAGTACACTCCAAAACAACTCTCTAAATATCATTGATATACCACTCAAACCAGGCCTGATATTCTCACTGGTCCTAGCCTGAGAATCTCACCGTCACCCACAAAAATACGCTGCTAAAACACTTTCTCACAGTGAAGAGTAATTGAACTTGACTCCAAATAAGCCCTCGCCCTGTGTGCTACCACTGGTTGTGACCGTCTCCCAAAATTTTGTGGTCCCTTCTTAGCTTTAACTCAACATTTTAGAGATTCGATTCACTATGGTCTTATCCCTAGTTCTTGTTGTAGAATTTATTCACAAAATTTCCTTCCTCCTATCTCCTCTCCTCAGTAGTTCTTAATGTACATTGTACGGAATCACATGACAATCGCTAACGCCAACTCAACACGAATCTTGCAACTTCTCATACTTTATGTAACCATTTTCGAAAAAAAATTATAGAAATTTCTAGTATGTAGAATCTATGGATAAATTTTTCAAATTATGGATGGGTTTGTAGCGTGTAGAATCACTAACTTGCTTGGTATCAAGGAAGGGTTTCGAACTTTCACGAGATGCTCAGAAGTTAGAAAACAAGAAATGCATACCTAGCACGTCGAACCATGCAAAGAATGACCACTAAACAACGACTCCAGCGAGCAAACAAAGATTCTCCGGCGACGACAATGACTCGATGAAGAAAAGCGACCGAAAAAACCTAAAAAAAATGAACTTGTGTGGCCTTTATAGTGTTTTTTCGTGCCACACGTATCCAAATTCGAGAAAAACACTAGGCACGTTTTCGCCACGTCCAATACATGTTTTTCAATCAAAGGAGACGAGCAAAATGTATTAAACACATTTTATATTTTGGAGGACACGATCAAAACCGTGTTGGACATGTTTTAGGTCATATTTCGTGTCTGACACGTGAAATACAGGACACGTGACCCAGGAAGACGTGTCCTGTGACTTAGATGTCATATGATATTATCATGCTAAATTACATGCATTTAGCTTAGAATTGAATTTAACAATAAATTTTATTTCATGTCGATATTTACGCCCTAATATAAGCATGGGAGATCACGAGACGCTGCAAAAACATGCTACCTTGTGTGCTTGATTCTTTGATGTGTAGGTAATAGGATTTGATCCCAATAGATTGTTGGTGTTCTCATGACCTCCCCATTCGAGTATGTCCCTGCACTCTCCTAAGAGATCATGTCCCTCTACTGAGAGATCATGTCCCAGTTGGAGCCAGATGTTACCCACCACCAATGGGTGACACCCTTAGGAAAAAAATTTCTCCTAGATGGTCCTCAACCGACAACCAGTAGCCACTTGCAGCCACTAGATAACTCGATGTGCCACCATCTCCACCACCTGATCCAGCCATTATGCACCCTCGCCCATTTGTCATGATCGTATGTTTGAAAGGTGGGCCTTGAAATCCCGGAGGTATGGCTATTATTATGTAGTAGGGTACTTATGTTTACTTATCATGGACGCTTTTGGGCATGGATTAGTGGGGGGATTCAGTGAAAAGAATGGTCTTGGTTTGTAGTCTTGTCTCTTATGTCCAACTTGGTGGTTAACCTCGTATCCTAGTCCCGTGGGATTTCCTTTATTGGCTACTAGTTTTAGGAATGCCACTACATGGGAAATCCCGATTTCGGTTGTGTGGTCTTGCTTCCCGACACCACATACATCACTCCCCTCCGTTCATTATAACCCCTTTTCACATATCTCCGATATGGGTCCACATTTGTCCATTAGGTCCTATTGCACACTTTTTGTCAAAGTTCTAAGTAAGCAAATATGCCAAATTTTTTCAACGGATCTAAGTCATCAACCTTCAGTTTTTTAGTCATTGTAAACCTAAGTCACAGACACATCCTCCAAGGTCACGTGTCTACTATTTCATGTGTCGAGCACGAAATACGACCTAAATGTGTCCAACACAGTTTTGATCGTGTCCTCCAAAACATAAAACGCGTTCAATACGTTTTGCTCGTGTCCTTTGATCGAAAAACGTGTATTAGACGTGGCAAAAACATGCCCTAGCTTTTTTCCCTAGTGACACAAAATAACGCTATAAAGCCCACGCAAGTTCATTTTTTCAGGTTTTCTTCGTCGAGTCGATGTCGTCATTGGAGATTCTTCGTTTGCTCGCTGGAGCCGTTGGTCAGTGGTCATTCTTTGCATGGTTCGACATGCTAGGCATGCATTTATGTTTGTTCTAACTTCTAAAAATTTCATGAAAGTTCGAAACCCATCCTCGATACCAAACGCCGAAAATACCAAGAAAGTTAGCGATTCTACACGCTACAAATCCATGCATAATTTGAAAATTTTATCCATAGATTCTACATGCTAGAAATTTCTATGAAATTTGTTCAAAAATGGTTACATAAAGTATGGGAAGTTGCAAGATTCATGTTTAGTTGGCATTAGCGATTGTCATGTGATTTTGTACAGTGTACATTGAGAATTATTGAAGAGAGGAGAGGAGATAGGAGAAAGAGAATTTTTGGGAAGAAATTGTACAGCAAGAACTAGGAACAAGACCATAGGGAATCGAATCCCTAGAAGGTCGATTTAAAGCTAAAAAGGGACCCTTAAATTTTGGGAGACTGTCACAACTAGTGGTAGCACAGAGGTCGAGGGCTTCTTTGGAGTCAAGTTCAATTACTCCTCACCGTGGGAAAGTGTTTTAACGATGTATTTCTATGGCAGACAGTGAGATTCTCAAGCCAAGACCAACGAGAATCTCAAGCCTAGTTTTAGTGGTATATCAATGATATTTAGAGAGTTGTTTTGGAGTGTATTTTTTTACATTCTAGGGAGGTTAACAACTGATAAAAACATGTGCGTATTTGTTGTGATGAACCTGAATTTCAAGGAACTTGTGACTGTCAATGTGGCTCTAATTCCTAAGGAACATTTTAGAGGATTGTAATTTTAGCAAAGAAGAGTTCAACATTTGTTGAAGACATAGTTCAAAAGTTTACACACAAATAAATGAATAAACAAAGACAAAATATTTTAAATTTCTAATTCCATAAATGACACGAATCCTTGAATCTTATTCCTACCATCTGATTCTTAAATAATCAATGACCAAACAAATAAAAGGTATAATGACCACTAAAGTGATGAAACCTTACCTTCTAATGACTCCATAGAATTAAAAAGAAAACTCTTATAAGTGCCTTCATTATCCAGCGGTTGCAATGTATACAAGATGCAGTGCAAGCCTTTGCATAATGCTCAGAATTTTCAACTGATATTTCATTGCTCAAAAAAACTTACATTCCACGCAATAGAGAGACCCCTATATACATAATTGAGAGGCTTAGGAAGTCTATAAAGAATTATACTACTACTTCCACCACCATTTTCCTGCTTCAGTTGTTACTCCTAATACAATATTTGTTTCTATTTATATAGGGAAAAATTTAGTAAGTTTTAAGAAATTAGTAAGAAATTTCATAATTCTTTAATCGTTTTTTTTTTTGTAAGTGAAGGATTTGGCAATCGTTGCAACTTGCAACTCAATTTTATTATACTTGTGGAGTTTGTACTTTATAACAGCAAAAAGATTAATGGCTCAAGCATCCAAGGCAACTAGCATAGGTCAAAGGAAAGACAAGGGTGGTGCTTTTCGTGGTCACCCGCTCCAAGTTTTTCAGCATTCATTGGTCATAGTGCCCCAAGTGCTTCAAGTGAAGCTTTAGGTGCTTCTCAGCCCACATATGATGTTGATGTAGCAAGACAACAAGCACAACTAAAAAAATATCCTCTATTGAAGTATGTAACCAAGAAACAAGGTCCAAATGTTGGTGCGTCAGAGAATGTGCTTTGGTCTTGTAATTTCTGCAAGCGTGAATTTAAGAGCACTTACTTTCAAGTTAAGGGACATTTTTTGGGTCTTCCTTATGGAATTGGAGCATGCAAAAATATCAGTGCTAAAGAAAGAATGGATTTGGAAAGGGAGGATGCAACTGGCTAGGGGAATGTGGTGGCAGCAAGCAGGAAAATTAAAAAAAATGAAGATCCTCTTCCATTCTTGGGGAATACTAGTAGTAGTAGATTTGAAAGTGGGGTTGAAATTCAGCCAACAAAAAATATGGTAGCCCAAACTTGTGGTCCAGTGGACAAGATTTTTCAGCGTGAGAAGCGAGATGAGGTTGATCTTACAATTGCATTATTTTTCTATCTCAACTTCATTTCTTTTAATGTTGCACAGTCTCCTTTGTTTACTGAGATGTGTCAAGCTCTAGTTGATATGACTCCAATTGGGTATATGCCTCCAAGTTCAGAGAAGCTTAGAACCACATTGTTGGTTAAGCAAAAAAGGAAGTAGATAAAATTCTATAACCTATTAAATCATCATGGATCTCATCTTGTGTCAGTATTTTTCACACCATCCTCTCATCAATTTCATGATATATTCCCAAAATGGACCGGTATTCTTGAAAGTAGTTGATGCTCTTGGTCAATACAAAAATGCACAATATATGGGTGTGTTATTTATTAAAGTTATTGAAGATGTAAGCATTGAATGTTGTGTGAAAATCATCACAGATAATGCACATGTTTGCAAATTCATTGCCTTAACTGTGGAAACTAAATATCCACAAAGTATTTTGGACACCATGCATTGTTCAATCCTTGAATTTGGCACTTAAATCTATTGATTCAGATCTAACACGGATTGGAAATCTTATTTGAGGATGCACGCCATATCCGAAATTTTGTACAAAACCATACCAATGCCCTCACAATATATAAAGCGTACACACATCTATCATTGTTGAAGATTGCAAATACTCGGTTTGCTTCCTCATTCATCATGCTTAAGAGGTTGAAGGGGGTGAAGGCCGCTCTTGGAGCCATGGTTATTTCAAATCTTTGGTCTTTTTGGAGAAAGACAGATTAAGTTGCTTCAAAAAAGGTAAAGGGCACAGTGTTAGATGATGGTTGGTGGGAGAGAGTATATCTTACCATAAAGATCACGAACCTTATCATTTCTTTCTTGCAATTTGTAGGCACAAACCAACCAATCTTAGGTGAGTTTTATGAGTGTTGGAATTCCATAATTGAATCTGTGAAAACTATTGTTATTAAGAATGAGTGCCTTGGATATGAGACATCAGCAAAGAGCTTATGTTCCACCATACATGATATTCTTATCTCTAAGTGGGATAAGGATTGCACACCTTTGCATTGCTTAGCTCACTCTTTGAATCCCAAGTACTACAATCAAGAGTGGCTTCGTGGTGGGACCTCACACAAATACCCTCCTCACATTGATGGAGAGATTTCACAGGGGAAGAAGATAGCATTCAGAAAGATATTTCAAGATGGAACATCTTTTCTTAAGGTGGAGGAAGGCTTTGTAGAGTTCTCCACTGACACTAAGAGATTTGCGGGGTATGATGTACTTGGAGATAAGGGGGTCAAATATGCCTATGTTTGGTGGGAAACTCATAGGGAAGCATGCCCTATTCTACAATAATTAACCTTGAGGGTCCTCTCTCAAGCTACCTCATCTTCTTGTTGTAATAGGAATTGGAGCACTTATGGGAATCTATATAGTTTCAAAAAGAGCAAATTTGAGCAATCTAGGGCAGAGACAATGGTGTATGTGCACACCAACCTTCGTTTTATTTACAAGCAGACGAAGGAGTGGTTGAAGGGAAAGACAAAGATGTAGGATGGGTTTCCTGATGATGTGGGCTTAGACGTCAGTGTTGAGTTGGCATTAGCCAACATGGATGTTAATGACCCAGTGCTAGAGTCGGTGACTTTTGATGATGAGTCTCCTAAGGGTCATCCTCCGCACTAACAAATGCAGCAGCAGATCTTGGATTGGGCATAGAGGAGGAGGATGGAGTAGAGTCAAATGGCAGTAGCAGTGGCAGCGATGGTGATTATGACATGGAGGAGGGCATGGATTATTGATAAAGTGATGAGTTGTGGACTAATGGCTAGGGATGTGAGTCATGACCAGTACCACTGACAACAGTGACGAGCTATGATATTCCTAGTTATTTTGTATCTACTCTTTTGTATTTTCGAGTGGCATTCCCTCAATATCTATGTAATACATTTTGATTTTGATGACTTAATAGAAAATCTACATTTTATGGTTTTAATATCTAAGTTGTTCTAAATTTCTAGTTAGTAGTTTCTTATGTGCTTGTAGCCTTATACAATTGTTAATAACGAAACACTCGTGTCAAATACTCATATTTACATGTTCTCTGTGTCTCGTGTCCTCATGTCATGTGACTTAGGCATTTTGTAATTTCATGTAAGTGGCTCTACCAATGATGTATTTCTGAATTTCAAATGCCATCATAGTCTGATTTGCAAATATTTGCAAACAAGTTACACACCCTGCCTTCTATTTTGGGTTGAATTGGATATCATTCACTAGTTCTAACTACGAGTTGAACAAAGTTTGTGAATGGATGGTTAAGGGAAAAAGAGCACTATACATTAGAAAATTGTTTTGAGGAAAGCACATAGGAATATTGATCATCTTAACAAATATAATAGATTTAAGTTAGCAATGTCTTGAATGTTGGTTGAGAACTAATTATATTTCCAGCAATCTGTTTATTGGTTGTCTAATCAAAAAATTCCCACTTGAAAATGATTTCAATAGCCAAGAATGTGACAATGTGAAGAAGATGAATGCCCTAGCACTTGGGGTTCCATTTTGCATTATTCTTTTCATTCTATCTTGCTTTCACATTATTGATGCTCAATCAAACATTGCATTGCCTGTTTAAGGAGTTGTCTTCTTGACTTGGGATTTATTGGTAGCATGGATTGCCCCACCCTCATTCCTAAATCTATCTAGTTGTTGCTGTATTTGATGAATTATTGCATCTTGGAGACTAGGTTCATGGAAACACACAAGCTACAATAAATAATATTCAATATGTGATCTCTATGGGCGATCATGGGTAAAGAATGCTACTAGCCATGGGAGAAGTTAAAGATTTCCTTGTTCCGAGGAAAGAGTTTGACCTCACACTCAGACAAGTAAAGAATGGGAGTGTTCATACTAGGGCCAACGCTCACTAAGTTCTCTCCCTTCTTTCCAAAACATTCCAAATGGAAGGAAAATTGATCGTGGATGGCATAAGCAGTTGGCAACCCTAATAGACTCCACGAGATTTGATCTCAATATCTCCATGGACTTAGCATTTATCAATTAAGATATATTTGCAAAAAAAATTATAATAGAAAGCATTGTATATTAAAAGCCAAGCAAAAACATTAGAATGATACTTAAACTCTTAAAAAGAGCATTGCTTTTCTCTCATATCATCATTTAGGCATCACATTTTGCAAGTGGAATACATAGTAAAATCATAGTAAGCATTTAAATGGGATCACCACATACATCATCTCAAAAGAAAATTTGTTATAGAATCAAACTTATGTGAATATGGTATTTTTATTTATCTTCTTATTCTATTAAATCAAAGCAATATGGAATAGGTAATCCAATGACTCTTTAAACATTAGTATTATAAACATATGTAAAAATGGCTTTCACATGACAAATCAGCTATCTAGTAAATACATCGACCACCATGTAATGGCAACTAAATGCGGTATATTTGAATAGCTTTTCCTCTTATTATACATATTTAGGGGCTCTGTGAAGCCATTTACAAAATCCATAAGTAGTTTTTAAAGAATTACAAGAGGGTGTGTAGTCCTATGCAATATAGTTGAGCTAATTGTATACATTTAGGGGCTATTGAAGATGGATCTACCGAACATAAAAAGCCTATTATAGTGAATTGGGGCTTCCTTTGAAAATTTTTAATTAGTTCAATGCAAAAAACACAAAGTTATGATATTGTAGATGTATATACCAAAACATAAAATCATGTTATAGTGAATTGGAACTTCCTCTAAAAATTTCTCTTGTTTTTTGGATTTGAAAGAATTTGATTAATTGAATTTATGGCTGCTTCTCAACAATATCCTTCATTGTTCTTGCCAATGGAGAACCAATTAACTTCTTCAAATAAGGCTAAAGAAGTGAGGTACAGGACTTTGCTCTCTCCTTTCATGTTTATCATAATGGGAAAAAAAATTTAGCAAAATTATCAATCATGCTATGTGTTGTAGCCTAATTTGACTCAGCCAAAAGTTAAGAGAGGTTCTAAGCAATTCAAGGTTATTGAGGAACAATTGTTAAAACTTCAAGAAGACCTGCAATATG
Source organism: Pinus albicaulis (assembly GCA_034641835.2). Lineage (NCBI taxonomy): Eukaryota > Viridiplantae > Streptophyta > Pinopsida > Pinales > Pinaceae > Pinus > Pinus albicaulis. The sequence goes on from JAXQQM020057927.1 coordinate 26,964, forward strand.
CTAAAAAGGATAACCACAAGCGCAATGAGGATTCGTCATCACATGTGCACCAGAACCAAAATCAAGGAAGCAGCAGCATTGGAAGTGTAATCTAAGCCAGAGGAGCAGCAAAGAGAAAAGCGTACAGGAGGGGTCGAGTCGAGCTCATTCACGTGCAGAACAGTTCAAAAGCCGAACCGATGGGCACGTTCAGAACATTACATACAGGTCAGGGGCGAATCAGGCATATTTGCAAGCTCCGGAGGGTTACACATGGGAGAAACTAATTAATTTCCCGAAGGCAGCAAAAAGGAAAAGGCAGTAAAACAACAAAGGGAGAGTCGTGAACGGTAAGCAGGGCAAGTTGTGAACGTGGGCAAAGTCGTGAACAGGTCAACTGTTCTACGAACAAACTGAAAGAAACGAACAAGCACAACCAAAGAAGCAAAGTCGGCAAACCCGAGTAAAGATACAGCAAGGACCATTGGATCTAGGCATAGATCAATGGCAGAGATTAAATCGAAAACCCAACAGTATTTCGCATATCAAATTTCAAGAAGACCTGCAATATGCTCAAAAGAATAACCACAAAAGCAATGAGGATTCGTCATCACATGTGCACCAGAACCAAAATCAAGGAAGAAGCAGCATTGAAGGTGTAATCTAAGCTAGAGGAGTAGCAAAGAGAAAAGCGTGCATGAGGGGTCGAGTCGGGTTCATTCACGTGTAGAACAGTTCAAGAGTCGGACCGATGGGCACGTTCAGAACATTACATACAGGTCAGGGCCGAGTCAGGCGTATTCACAAGCTCCAGAGGGTTAAACCGGGGAGAAACTAATTAAATCCCGAAGGCAGCAAAACAGCAAAGGGAGAGTCGTGAACGGTAAGCGGGGCAAGTTGTGAACGTGGGCAAAGTCGCAAACGGGTCAATTGTTCTACGAACAACCAGATAGAAACGAACGGGCACAACCAAAGAAGAAAAGTCAGCAAACCAGAGTAAAGATACAACGAGCACTGTTGGATCTGGGCATAGATCAACGACGGAGATTAAATTGCAAACCCATCAGTATTTCACATATCGGCGAGTTTTACATTTTTCTGATAAGAAATCGCAAATTAAATTGTTTGAGTTGCGATGCGATAAGTCACAGAAACTGCGAAATGCTAAGTGTGGGCGATGACGTGGGAAGGTCACGTAGCGGTGACATGGCACGATGATGTGGACCTGGCCCGCATACCGCACATCGCAGATCGCCTAGGATAAGTTTATTGTTAAACGTTAAAAGTTACGGGCTGCGACAGGGAGTTCGCTGCGATTTGCAAAATCGCAAGTATTGCGAAATTTCTATAATCTAAAACTTGAGAAGTGCGATATAGAGCGAATGCGATGGAGCTTCAAAGCTAAAGTTTAGAGAATTTAAAGTCTGGCATGGGACCCATCCACATACCGCACATCGCAATCGACGATTCTTACATTTACATGGTTAAGACATCGCAAGTTATTTGTTTTGCTATGTGATAAGAAGTTCGGTTTGCGATGCGATGCGATAACTATCACATATGTTAAAGGGAAATTTGTTAGTGCTAAGAACTAAATCCTGCGACATGCGACAAGAGCCTGGATGCGATGTAGCGCTAGAGTCAAATCGCAAAGGATTTCAAATCTGGATGTAAAGCCTTTCCAGTGTTAAATCACATCAGAGGAAGAAAGGAGGCTTATAACATAAAGCCGGTGAAATGCCTTGATAACGGAAGAAGGTCTGAACGCAGGCAAAGAAACTCAGGTAAGTGACCCGACGCAGAGCAAAGGAGAAGAGAAGACTGAACACAGCAAGCACGCGCAAAAGAGGCAGAGTCAGGTAGCAGGTGACATGATGACATCGTTCAAAACGCAAAAGCATGGGCAGAGTCGGGTGGAGATGCATTTATGCATACTGTTAGGACATCACAGCCGAAATGGAAAGAGACACATCAGCAACAAATCAGACTCAGGAAAAGGATTATATTCCAACTGTATTTTGTTTTCTTTATTAAGATCGAAGCTACAATGGTGTCCTCGATTGCAATGTAATAAGTAGTTTAACAGTTTACGCAGTTTAGGAGTTTCAAGAAGCTCGAGCAGTTAAAAACTGCTGTTGTTTGTATAAAAGGAAGAGAGAAAGAGGGAAAATGGGTTCCAAGTTCTAGACCTCTTGGGGATTACATTTTGTACTTCTTTTTCTGATTGGTAAATGAAACTAGCAGCAAGTTTCCTACAACTGTTGATGGTGATTCGTAATTCTTGTGCCATTTTGTGTCCCTTCTTCTTTGAATGAAGTGAAGTAATGTAGCAACCGGTCTCTTAATTACATCTGTGTGTAAGAGTTAAATAACCTTAATTTGCGCTCCTTCACTCCAATTTTTCTCTCTTCACCAATTCTCTCTAAAACTTTAAAGTGGTAGATTCTGCTCCTCAGCATATCATTTTGAGTTTCCCCTCTCTTCACAAACTCCTAATGAAATTTTAAAGTAATAGATTCTGTTTTTACAACATATTATTTCAAGGTTTCCTCTCTCTCCATGAATTTCCTCTTAAACTTTAAAGTGGTAGATTCTGCTCCTCGGCATATCATTTTGAGTTTCCCTTGCAATTCTTCTTTCCATTCAAATATTAGCAATGAATGGCATTGTGAAACCTTGCATTATTCCAAATCATCAAGGGTTTAGAAAACTAGTTCCTAGAGGGATAGAACAAAGACCTCATGATAAAATCATTCTTGTGACACACTGTTAAAATGTTCGTAAGAACTTATTCCTTTCACAACCTAGGGATTGTCTCTTAATATACAACACTATGTAAACAAAATGGATAAAATACATTTCAATTTCATTGCAATCAAAACATGGCATGCCCCTCATATTCTTCAATGTCTTTGTTTTGTTAGGAACGAAATTGTGAGAAGTGTGAAACACATCATAAAGATATATTTATGTTTGCGAAGGCATCGAGCACACCTTCAATAAAATAGCAATAATCTATTTTCCTTCTAAATGTGAGCTTGGGTATTAAGAGGAATATCCGTTGCATTATGGGATTTGACGAAGACACTTCTCTCTAGACGCAAGGGTTTTCTAGTTTTCCTTGTCTAATTTTAGTTTACTTTGTCTAAGACTAGTCACAGTTAAAAAATTAGGGAAGTACAGTAAAGAACCTAAATCTTAGATGGCATCCTGTACAAACATACACGTTTCAGTCGAAGCAAGAGTAACTCTCATGCATTCTATTCTATCTTCAATCCCTGTATCTCAAGATTCTATCTTAATTAACTTTGATCTATTTATTCTATATCTCTAATGCCTGTATAGTATAGTCCTCTTTTAATGGCTCCAACTATTCAAGACTTTAAATGGATGATTAAAAACTTTTTATGCTATCAATATTTTCAAATGAGAAATGACATCTTCTAAACTGAAATCAAATTTCCACTGCAAAGTGTACACGACAGACAGGGATACTTTGAAATTGGATTTGGTCAATAAGGTTATGGGTGCAAAGGTATATTGGCTCTTGATTTCTGAAATCTTAAGAGCCACCTAGCCTAATTGGGCTCTTAAGAACCCTGAAAGAGATCAAGTACATGGAATAGCATAATGCGATGTTTTCTGGGACATGTGTTTGTGGCGGATAGAGAAAATGTGCTTTTGGGATATTAAAAATAAGAGAGCAAGGTTTTTGGAGGATGCTTGGGCTGGGCTTCACAGCTCGAGGAATTTCCATATTCTTCATAGTCTTATCCTAGCAATGGTAAACTATGGATGGATTTAAGGAGAAATATTATTTGTTTAGAAATCATATAAATTCAAAGGAATCTAGTTCAAGGGATTAGCTTAATTCAAGGAATTAGCTTAATTGGTTGTTATCAATGTTGCTAGGCATTTGGCTACAGTTCTATGCAAACAAATGTTAGGTTCTAATCCCTCTACAACAAGACACTAGTATGTGCCAACTAGTTCACAAGGGGTGTAATCAACTAATGTGTGGACAAATTAGTTAGGTTTCACTACAAGTTTTTCCTTAAAGAATAAAATTCTTAGGGAAGAAAATTCAAAGGATATAGCAACTTCAGTAAATATGAAGACCCCCATCTTTGTCAATGTCTACAACCTCTATGGAAGTAGTGTAAGTCCAAAAAAGCTCTATGTATATAGACTAATCAAATTCTAGGTTAAAATCCCTGAAAAATTTAAAGGATAACAACTTAAGTAAATATGAAGACCCCAATCTTGGTCGGTCTTTAATACCTCCGTGGAAGTACTATAAGTCCAAAAAGCTCTATGTATAGACTAATCAAATTCTAAGCTCAAAAAGATTCAAAAGGTTATGTCCTTTCTCTAAAACAAAGGCAGCAAATTTCAGAGTTTAAATCATAAATAAAATGTGGAACATTAGAGTTTGGCCAAAATCTCGACCTTCCTATGGTTGGTAGGAAAAGGAGCAATTCTATCTGTAGAGAACTTAAGAGAAGATGGTTTTAAGAGCCATAGTTAAATGCACTTGATATGAAATGGAGGATTGTTAGACAACATTACTATCCATTACCCACTGGAATTATGGTCACTACAATCCTCTCATTTTGCAAAATGGCTAAAGTTTTCGGATGGGAGTTATCCAAAAAACTTTGGAGCACTAATCATGACTTCATATTTTGGAGACAATGGATGGATAGGAGAAAAAAGAATTTTAAGGAAGAGACAATTGTCCATATGAAGAAGTCAGATATCTACTCGAAGAAAAATCAAGGAAACTATAAAATTTCAACTCAAAAAAGAAGAAAATGGGAGTTATCAAAAAAAAATCGGAGCATTAATCATTGTCTATATGAAGAACCTGGACATTTACTCCAAGAAAACTCAAGGAAAAAATAAAGTTTCAACTCCAAAAAGAACACTATAGATTTATCTCCTCCTAAGAAGAGAAAATGGTTAAGAGGTACAAGCTTTAGTGAAATCAAAACTCTAACTCTCTTGATAGGGATAGAGATTAAGAGACCACCTATAGCTCTTAACTATGGGTTCCATCTAAGTTCAATAAACAAATTGAAATTTAGAAAGAATATAAGAGATAATTTCTAAGTAGGCAAGTGTAAGTTCCAAGGCATCATGATTAAGGGAGTTGAGGGACAAGTGGGTGGGGTGGCTAAACCCTAACCGTTCGTGCCTCCTCTTCGCTCAAAGCCATACCATTTTCTCTAGCTGGAGCTGCTCTTGTCGCTTGTTTGTGGCTTCCATCTTTGTTGCATATGGGGCCTACGTGTGTCGCTAGGGTTCCTTTTCTATAGTAGTGGATGCCTTCTCTACTACAGGGTCTTTTGCTCTGGGTTCCTTGTGTTGCTGCCTAGTTTTCATGTTGTCACCGTCATCGGCTTTTCAAGCGGGCGCATCTAGGGTTGATGTCTTGGTGGACATTGCGATTTGATTTGAGCCTTCGGCCCTATTTCTTTTATTGCTAAGGTGGTTGCTAGTGCAAGCAATGTTGTTCATTGTTTCTTGCTTCAGAGCTACCGCCTTTTCATTTTCGGGGCTTTGTGGCCGCCTATCCATGGCTCCTCTTTGAGTTTCGGCTTGGAATGTCATTCACCCATTAGGGTCATGTATGTGGGTCTTGCGGCCTTTCTTCTTTCAATTTCTCCGTTGGGGTTTGCAGACCCGTTCTTATTTCGGGTGCCCTCCTCGGGGTTCTTCGACAAGCTTATGTGCCTTGTATCTGGTTTTTTCCACAGTTTTGTGGCTTGGGGTTTGTTGTCCCTAGGGTTTTTATTTCTGTGGAATGTATGCATCGTTCTTGGTCCTCAAATAGGAACATTTCCAATAATGCATTTGCGCATATACAAAATGTAATTTTCTTCTTATTTGTTGAATAAAATTACATGTCATTTTTCTACGGAAAAAAGTTCCAAGACATTACAATGTTTTATAATTCAACGAATAATTTGCCAAGGATTTACAACATTTTGTAATTCAATGTAAGATTTACCAAAAAATTATATATACATATTACATATGATTTACGACGAAGTATTAAAATTTTCCATGTCTTTTAAAGCAACAAAAGAAGGTATCTAAAACATGCATTGTGTTCTTTATATATGGATGTTCTCCAAGGAGTCCAAGAAGATTGATAATCAATTCCCTAGCACCTTTTGTATAGTGATTCAAGTCTAATAGAACTTTTGCAACTTGGAACAATTAATTTGCCTAGAAGGCTTTTATAATGCCATGCTTCTCATTTAATGCATGTTTGTAAATGCAATGCAACAATACTTAATTGCAATGGTTTGTTCGAGGGAAATATTTCGTGGAAGATCCAAAAATTTTGCATTATATTTTGCTCTAAATTCATCTTACCCACACCTCTATGATTTCCCTCTTAAATGATATGATATCTTACAAATATTGAATACAAGACATTTTATTCTTTAATGTAAAATACAATTATATGTGTTCATTTCATAGATTGATCTTAGACATCAAGATATCTCATGGTCCACTAAGAAAGGTATTATATCTCATGGTCCAATAAAAAAGGTATTATGGGAAAAACAAAATTTCAAGAGGTTTCATAGCTAATGTGATGTGTTTTAGATTGGAGTTTGAGTTCAACAAAATTGAAGTTTGATTAGAATTTGAATTTAACCATAAAGTTTAGATAAAATTCATCATTAAATCTGTACATATAAATATTCTAACATTATCGATATATGTTTTTAAATTTTATGAGAAGAAATGAAAATGGAAACAGTAATATCATTTCATAAATAAATAGCTCATTTTTCCACCAAACAATTAACATTGAGATTGACCATTCAAACTAATTTAGAATATACATAAACTTATAATTCTTTATAAATGTAAACTATGTTTAATTCTAACATTAATATCAATAAATTTAAAATTAATACTAATAAATTTATGATTCTATTTATATTTAACTGCTAATTATTATTAATAAATTTATAATTATTTATCAATATAAATGTAAATTATATTTAATAACGTAAATAATTGGTGAACAATCCAACGAGTATCAAATAACATGTAATTAGTGCGGTAAATACATTGTACTTAACCCATAAATAACCCGTGAATAACGGATGAATAGCTCCGTATATACCCTAATAAAATAGGGATTTTTTCTTCCTGAAAAAAAATACCCTATTTCCATAAAACATGTAACCTACCTACGATCTTGTAAATAATATGACTCTCCATTACCTGTAAAGTGCATACGCATCAACAAATCTGGTTGGTCAATGCCGAAGCCCTTCCCCCAGAGCACAAAACAACTTCGCTTCAATCAAATTAAGTGCACTTCTGTCATATTTCGAAATTAATGCAATTACTGTCCTAGACAGTTTAAAACTTAGTCAAATTAACTGCACTTCTTTCCTATTTCGAAAATTAATGCAATTATTAAATTAGATTGTTTTTTTAGAAATTTCGGTAAGATTTTAAGAAATTTTGGCAGAAATTTTTGTAAATTTAAGTTATAGTTATCAAACTTCAATGTTTTGGGTGTTTTAGAGATTTTTTTATGGTGCTGGATGTTTTGATTCAAACACTGCTACAGCAAAATTTCTTTAAAAAAATTGCCCTATTAATCACATATGAAATATTCATTGTGAGGTTTTAGGCTCACTAGAGATTCTGCCGTTATCTATTGTGAGGCTTTAGCTCACTACATTGTAGAGATTCGTCGTAAAACGACAAAACTCAACAAATCTCAACAGTGTCACGCAGTTGTCCAATCATCCATTGACATGTGACAAGCTTACCTTCAGCATTATTTTTTGCATATTCATTTGCAAAATGCTAATTCTAATCATTGTTGACAATCCAGACAATTCCTCCCCTCTATAAACAACTCCCCACCAAATTGTTAATTGATGTGCACTTACAGTTTGGCACTTAAATTTATGGCACTTGCAGGTGGTTCTGTTGACGCAAAAAATACCACCGGTTGACCCCAAATTTGTTCCAAATTCCAACCTATGCAAATATTCGTCGAACCTATGGATTGTTGACGCATTGAATACCAAAAAATTGGCGCAACTTTAAAATTCAACGGACCTAAAAACCTAACCAGAGAGTTTAGGTTCACCTGAATTCAAAACTCATGATTCAAATCCAGCGGTCTTTGTGACTTAGCTCACAGGTGTTTTTGGGAACAAGAAGAATGTTGTGTACGATATACAGACCATCAATCTTGAGAATGGGACGATTTAGGGTTGCAGATTTTGAACAGTTATTTTTGCATAACCAGTAATGTATATTTCGAGTCACCGATATCATCGGCTACATATTGTGCACAATGATTACTGTCTACTTCCTTTCTATTGGTTGGTTATCGTGGGGAGGTTGCCTTTCAGAAAAATAGATCATTACAGATTTCAGGTTTCTAGTGTTCTATTTAAGCAATTTTAAGAATGATCAATTGCCTCCGTAGATTATTTTGAGCTAAGAATGCCACGATTATAGAGACCATGCAGAATTGCAGAGGCTGTACTGTATGGCGAAGTTATATTTCTTAATATCCTTTGTAGTTTTCTGGGATAGGGGTTTTGCAAGGTTTTAAATGGAAATCTAGCAGTTCCGGTTGCGAGGTTTTGCAAAGGTCTCTATCTACCATAGAAAGTCCAAAAGTCCAATACCATGACTTTTGAATTTCTTGAGCTTCTTAGGTGCCAACCTAGTTCTGTAGACCGATGACTATCTTTGCTTCAGTTGAATTGGTTTGACTGAAAAGCTGCATGACTCTCTTAAACAAACTTCGTGGTGTAGATTTGTGTAAGGGGACTCAAATCTTCAATACCCATACCCAATAGCTATAATGTTTTAGTACTGCTTACCATCTTACTTTATAATGTTTGTGACTGGATTTTGGCAAGTTACTAATAGTAGAGTGATTCAAAAAACTAGTACTACAGTGATTCAAATTCAAAATCTGTTTTCTTTCTAATTTTTGTGAACATTCAAAAATTACAAAAGAAATGCCAGGCTCTCCAGTGGATCACGTCTACTTTCGAACCATAATTCATCACTTTGAATCAGAATTCTCATTCATGAAGCCTAAGCACACATGTAGAAATATGGCGTAAATAGTGGGTGGATCGTTACAATATAAATATAATAAACATTAGAAAAGCATAAAATTCGCAGTGAAGTATTTCTCGCAGAGGAGCCAAATAAACCTAACATTTAGCACAACGTTACTTCAAAGGTTATGAATTCTCACAGAAAAGGTCCAAGCCAGTACAAAATTATGCAAATGAAGCTCAGAAACCCTAGATTCAACCTAGAAAAAAGAACCAAAATAAGTGTAAAGGCGACGCATACTCTATACTTCTCATAGTTTAACTCAAATGTTGCGGGCACGCCGCACAGGTTTCAATCTTTCTATTATTCACAGAAAGGGTAAGATACGTAGAAATAATCGCTGAGAAACCTTGGCTGAAGGATCGCTAAAAGACTCAATCCGACTCAAATTTACAGAAAAAACAGATTGTAAACTAAAAGATCAAAGAAGAAACATTCAGAACCCAATACGACTCCCAGAAGAGACGAAAACAAGTGAAGAAAACTAGCGATTGTCGGCGTATTCCAACTTACTCGGACTGCATTTAGAGTAATCAGAATCGGTTCGAACACTAAGAATTAGGCAAAGGAGAGTAGTGACGGCACCTTCCACACGCAGACAACCATAATGGACTTTCTCTTGGAAAATACAAAACCTCTAATGGAATATAGAATTAAAGAGGAAACCCCAAGGATCTTGATACATGCAGCGCCAAAGTTTCGAAGTTTGAGGTCAAATAAAGCAGTAAAAAAACAAGTAAATGGAGGCGCCTGGGTCGAATTCGCCCACGGTCGACCAGATGCTTGTTGGGCCATCGATGCAGGTTACTGTCATGGAAACGGCGACGACGGCTCCAGGTAGAGGATGATGGGACAGGGTATGGTTGTTGAGGCCGAGCCTTATCCACCCTGGTTACATAGAATTTAATGCTGCGGCGGGTGGTATACAGGCCGTCAAACCAGATTTGACTACCCGCTCCATCATTAAATGCTGTGTTACCATTGTGGATATTTGCCGCCGTTGCTGGGAGAGCGGTCGCCGAGACGAGAACAGTCGGAGGCCCTGTCGACGACGAGAGGTCGCCGGCGGGAGAGGTGGGTTCGTCGGCAAAGTGCCAAAACGATGTACCTTTAACCTATGCCATTCTATACCTAATCTATGATTACGAATATATGGATTCTATTAAAAGCAAAAAACTAGAATGCCAGATAAATAAATATTTTCCCCTTTTTTTGATATATAAAGAATGATAAAATATGCACTTCCGATGAATATGACGGAGACATGGTAGAATTCGGACGAGAATTCATATTTACCTCTGACCTAATTGCAGACGCAGACTGAGGCAGAGTACGCCAACACTGGTCCTATCCTAATTCCTTCGTCATCTCTCCTCGGGCATCGCATGTCATCACATCTCCTCTATCTGCCTGGAAACAGCTACTCTGCGTCAGAGAGGGAAAAAATGTTAGAAGAGCATGTAAGCGTACAGTAAAACTGGGCAAGTTATGATATGGTATGCGGCAACCAAAGGAAACAAACCTCTCGCCTCATTATGCGCTTGGGTTAGCGTAATAACCCTCCTCTGCACTTGATCGATGGCTAATCGTAATAACCTGTTGTAAATGTAATTTCATTTCAAATTAGAGTTAAGGCTATCAAACAAATTAAGAGAAAACTGGATTGGTGGTGTCTGTCCATTACAATGCCAATAATTTAAATCCTTTCAATTTTCCACTAAATGAATCTGACACAATTAATAAATAAGAACTATTAAACCATGAAGCAACTCCTAGGGCTTTATGCATACCTGATTGTCAACTCCAGGCCAGGGTAAAGTATAGGCGATCCTCCACTCCAGTGGTTAGCTTTATAGAAATCTAAAATCTAAAAATAATCACATTTATCTTCTGCTCCATGTTGTGCACCAAAAATTAAAATCACAGCCAAACAATGAAAACACATGACAGGGCAAAAATGTGCTCCGCGTTCTGCAACCAAACAATGAAGACGCACAGGACAAAAATGAAAATGAAAAAGAACAGAGAAATGAACCGAAAACATCCAACCAAAACAGAAACAACCCCAACAAAAGACAGCATGCATGGCCATGCAGCTAAGCAAACAAACATCGATAAAGAAACAATTCAAGGCAATGCATTGCAGACTATGGTACAAAAAGAGGAGACAAGGTTAGAGATTAATGGGTGTGTGAGAATGTGTTTATATCTCCTCTGCTTTTGAAACGGTCACAAACAGCTTTTTCCTTTGCCGACATTGAAAGGAAAGAGTGGGCGCTCCATCCAAAATTTGAATTGCCACAGAAAATATCCATCTGATTTTGTCACAATGCCTCTCGTTTGTACTTCTTCGACGTCCTTAAACCCGGTAGGCCTTTTAAGGAAAAGAAGGGTAAAAATCATAATACAACTGGGTTGCTGGGGGCAAGAAAACATTTCGCCGGTGGAAAAAGCAGGCATTTCATCGACTTCTATTCGAAATTTTAATGATTTTATTCGCTGAAAAAACTACACAGCATTTTGCTACCCCATTTAATCTCAATAAATGTTTGATACGTTAGTGTCTTCCAGATGACGATTTCACTTCTATTAGTTTTATGAATTAATGGTTTTTTAAATTGTGATATTTGGAACTCATGTCATAGTTAAAAAAAATTATAGAATAATTTAAAATTTTCAATAAAATTATGAAAAATTTTAGTAAGATTTTTAAAACTCTAGATTATAGTTATTATACTTCAATATTTTAGATGCTCTAAGAATTTTTGATAGATTATCCAATTCCAAAAAAAAAAACACTAAAAACCTATCACCTAAATAAATAAACTACTCTATTTATAATATTTAAATTATTAATAATTAATCATGCTTGCTACACCTACCTGAGTGTTTCCTTTAACGGTCAAAACCACCCTTTTTGGGTCCCCATTTTAACTTAAAAAAAAAAAATTTAAAAAAAATCATCGTGACTATTTTGAAAAATAAGTAATACATGCAGTCCAGTAGAGAGTCCTTGCCGAAAAGTTTACATGTTAAATTATTTAAATGTTTCTTTGTGATCAAATTACATATAAAAAGTTAAATGTTAATTATTATGAAATATTAGACTAATATAAATATTTCTTTACGAAAATGCATAAAAAGAACTCAATGTAAAATATTATAATTGGTATTGATTAAATTCTAAATTAATAATGATCGATCAATTAATTAATTGTTATAATATTTATTAATATATTTATTGTTATAATAAATATGTATGTGTTTTTGTTTATATATATATATATATATATATATATATAATTTTACAAATATATATTTATGTGAATTTAATTTGATAACATAATATTATTAAAATAAATAAATAAAAATCATGTTAGTATGTCATATATGTATATATATATATATATATATATATATATATATAATTAATGGATATAAATACATTTTATATGTGCCTAGAATATGTATTAGCTAAAAGGCCTCGAGGAAACAAAAACCAAGACTTAAATGTATTTGGTAAGAGTGAAATCTACTCTTTTATGCACTACTAGCAAGTAGTTTCCCAAGTGATGTGGTGTTTCTCAAGTGATATAGATAACCTACATTCTAAGATAGCACTGAAAGCCTAGTAATATCAAGTGATATAGTTTTTCTTGAATAACAATGATGAGATAACCTACATTCTAAAATATACACCAAACATACAAGTGAATAATTTCAAGTAACATAATTTTCCTTGAATCACAATGATAAATCAGCCTACATTCTAAAATATACACCAAATTTAAAAAGCTATTTGCTAGAAAAACAAAATGCACTCTAGATATACCACAAACATACACTTTAACTAATTTAAAAATTCATTCACTAAAATAACAAAATAAAATTAAAAGAGATCCAACTTAGATTTCAACAAATGCATCACACCTCTATAATGACAAGGACCTAATAACAACCTATAGCGGTTATGTGGCAGCATTGAATGAGATTTTGATCCATGACCTCAAAAAATGCATCACACCTCGATAACAACAAGGACCTAACAACAACATGTGGCAGCATTGAATGAGATTTTGATCCATGACCTCAAAAAATTCATCACACCTCGATAACAACAAGGACCTAATAACAACCTATAGCGGTTATGTGGCAGCATTGAATGAGATTTGGATCCATGATCTCATTCTCCTCCCACTTTGAAGGAAATTTGGCATTCTGAATAAGATGTTTTCAATGAGTCATTTACACATTAAATAAATAAAATGTTAAGTTTTGACTTTATTATTAATAGTATGTTAGATGTATGGGTAGGTAAGTTTTATAGATAGTAATTTTTTCGGGAATTATAACAAAGAATGTAGTTATTCACATGATATTGTATTATGTAAAGTTTATCATATGATATTGTATTTGTGCAAAGTTTATAGTATAAATTTTTTAATTATGGTCCAATTACATGTTTAAAATTAGTTTTTTAGTAATATTAAATCATATGATGATGATGAACTTCCACTAAAACCAATATGGTTTATTGAACTTTAAGAAAATAAGAGATTAATTGAGATTATTTTAATATTTTATTTCTATGATTAAAAGGAAGGGAGAGAATCGTTTGTACATCCCTATCCCTATAATTTCATTGACTTAACAAGTCAAGAAGGTTGGTAGTGTGACAAAGGTTTTTGGAAATGAGAACGAATGTGAGTGAGAGCCTGAATAATCCAAAAGAAAGTTTTTTTCATCTTCGAACCTCTTAATATCTGAAATGTGACACTCTTTTGTCCCAAGGTTCTTATCTTCACAATGTTCATTTGTCAAGACATAAAGATAATTTTGGTTAGCAAGATTGAGGTTGATCACCTCCTTATAATATCTTAGCTTCCTTTTTTCCTCTAAATCTTTATCATCCCACAACCTATCCATAAATTTGGAAGTAATAGTATTTTTAATACTATCCTTATTCTCCATGATGGTCTCCTCCTTTATCCCCCACTGATTGAGCCAAGCCTTATTTTTCAAAGCTAAACATTAATTTATATTGGTCAATATTAAATTAATCACATTGAATAGGGAGCCCTTATTTAAAGGGACTAATAATATAGAAATAAAATGGTATACATAGTAATTTGTTATGTCACTGAATAGTAGTGACATCTAGCTGCAACTTGGATGTATTAACATTAGGGTTTTGTTATGTTTGATGCAATGAGGCCATGGTGCCGCCACATGCGTGGAGAATTATACGAGGGACGACATAAAAAGGATATGGACATCTGTTATATCGCTTCATAGTTGCGTGTATGGTCTCGTAGATGACCTGTTATTTCAGCAGAGCTCATATTTTTGGAAATTGCTACTATGAAAATGTTTGTAATTTTAGCAGGGCTCGTATCTTTGGCAACTGTAAAATGTGCGTCATTTTAGTAAGGCTCGTATCTTTGGTGATTGTAAACTATAAATAATTTTCTCCTGGTTGCGTGTCCAATCTCGCAGAGGGCCTGTTATTTCAATACTTGGGCTCATACGAACTTCCAAGCCTCTATAGCAAAGGGTAATTTCTAGGTTATATTCTTCAAGACTTGCGAGATAGTTTAGATCATATTTTGGCTCCTTTTCTTTGCCTTGCAAATGAAATTTCACTAGGGTTTTAGGCTTGTAGGGTTCAATGCCTTATAACACCTCTGAAATTTCGTGGTGCTTGGTAGTTTATGGTTTCTAGGTGGTCTTGGGCTCGCCAATGTTTTTTTGGTTAAGGGTTTTGTGAGGTGAGAGGGGTATTGCTTGGTTCTAGGGCTTGAATTTTAGAATGGTGTTAAAGCTAAGTTTTTTCGATAAAGTTTGCCTTCTATGATTTTTTGTCCGGGAGGGATTCATGAGAGATTGTGCTAGTTATTTACAACTGCAATTACGACAAAAACGTGAGAAATTAACCTGGAAATTTATGTGGAAGGAGGATCGTGAGATATTAACAGGGAGTTGGTTACATGTGCAATCTTGCAGAGGGCATGTCATGATTATTATGCAACTTATTTTTCTTTAGCGATGACAAGCAACAAAGGTTTGTAATTTCATTTGTTGCATAGCGAGGGTGGAAAACCCCCTGCTCTGCTCATTGTCATTGTCAATTTTGACTCCTTTGAAATCCATATTAACAATTTGCAGGGTAAACCACTAACGCTAGGAGTAATTTCAAAGCAGTAGCTATCAACTGTGACAATTTGAAGAATACCCAGCTTCATTTCCTCATTGGATTTATGTTTCTTGTTAATCGTTTGTGATTTGATTTTCTTTTTTTCATTTTCCAGATAAATTTCACATTCCAATGATTGTGTAGTGACTATGGAAAAGCCCCTGGGTAAAAGCATGGAGTTGGGTTACATTTTTTTGCAAGGGAGGACACATTTAGGTGAAAAAAGAGAGCTTAATTGAATCACTTTAAGCACTTGATTGAGCCATTTTTAAGTGCTCGATCAAGCTCCTTGAGAACTAAAAAAATAGCTCGACCGAGGGTTTAAAACAAAACATCGATCAATCTTGTGTTTGACCTGGAAATAGGAGCTCGATCGAGCCCCTATCTGCACAAGTAATTTTTATGCAGACTGCAGGGTGAACAGGAGCTCGACCGAGACTTTTAGGCTCGACTGAGGGTATTGAAGTTCAATCAAGTGATTCAATCGTGGAGCAACCCAACCAACCTCACCAACAACTCCACCAACGTCCCAGAGGCTCAATCCAAGTAGGTTTCCTATCCTTTTTATCTTTTTTTATTTAATTTTTCTTACAAGATTAGATAGATTAATTTGAAAAAAAAAAAAAAAATCCATGCAAAAACCATGAAAACCACAAAAAACCATAAAAATACCCTTCGAAACAACTTAGAAAAACACAAAAACAACGTAAAAAACCACAAAAAACAACTTAGAAAACCATAAATTGCCTCTAAGAGAACGCTTCGAAACCACCAAAAGAACTATAATTTAGGCTTTAATTCTTTTTTCTTACTTGCAATGGTGGCATGTTTATAATGAATATTTTCTGATTTTGAATGGTAAAAACTTTATTTTCTAATTATTTTACATTTTAAAATTTTTGGTTAGAAATTTAATGAAAACAAAAATTTGTTATTTAAAGTTTCAAACAAATTTGACAAAAATAATACCCCAAAAATCTCCAAAACACAAGACAACCAAACTATAACAAAAAAATAAATAAATTAGGAGCATTATAACCAATAAATAAATAAATTAGGAACTTGAGATTGACCTGATAAAATTGGTTGCTCATAGTGAATCTCTATTTTTCAAATAAGAAATTTTATTTCAATTTATTATTTTAAATTTAAATTAATTGATATTTTAAATATTTTTTAATAATAACTATAGTATGAATAGTTTATATATATATATATATAATCCAAACCATATATATGTGTGTGTGTGGGGTTTGGAATATATATATCCTCACTCTAATTATTTATTATATTATAAATATAATTATATATATTTAATATAACATATTAGATATAACATTTAACATAGCATAACTATTTAAAACATAACATACATATATATATGACTTTTAACAATTTAATTATATAACTATACAAGTTCAAGTTTCAACAATGCATCATTGATAGATACATTAAATTCATCGTGAAAAGTGTATTTAAAGTGAATACAAATATTTCGATTATTTTCTAATTTATACCATATTGTTTCATTATATAGTGTGTTGTACCAAAACATTGTCTTCATGTACTTGCACATAGTACATGTCATGTGTCAAAGTCAAGCATTATAAGAACTTAAAGTGTATTGGAGTAATTTGGTTGGCATGAAATTTTATTAGTTTTCCAAATAGGTTTATTTCATTTTTTCACATATATATTTACCTCTTTATGCCCTATGAATAAAATGCATTCTTTAGAAATGGGAAAAAGTGTAAAGTTAGATTTGATCACTTATTTCAATTGTGTTTACATGGAACTCAATACTTTGGTTGATAAATTATCAAAAAATGGACTCCAAAGTTTAGGGCTTCAAACTAGATTACTCTACTTGAGTTTAGAAATGGTTTTCTTGTCAACAATATTTCTAAGTCAACATTTGTTTCTTGAATTAGTTTATATGTATCATATATACCAATGTGGTCAACATTTTTTTTTGGATTACTTCATATGTATTAGATATGAATTATATGTAATATGTAGAGCTAGATATTATATGCCCCCAACCGTAGGTCGTTGGAGTGTGGGGGGATCTGTTATACATGGTCGGGCTCATGATAGATCAGGTAGACCAACTAGAGTGTGAGTTCCACTCGCAAATCCTGGATCTAACACCAGTCGAAGTGTAAGAGGCAGTGTTTTTGTCTCTGTTAATGATCATATTACTGATAGTGGACCATCTTCACGTGCTACAGGTGCATTTTTAAATGCTCTTTAAAATTATGTGTTTATGACTTGAAATTGTCTTTAATTTTCAAATCGTCTTCAACTGATGTTTTGAATTTAATTTATATGTTATTATGCTTCTAGTTTGTTAAATATATATGTTAAATTATGTTTATGATTTTCAGGCCCTCAACAGAGAGAAGTTGAGGATCACAATGCCACGTCAATCCCTCCGTGGGATGATGCTACAACTAGTATCAAATTGGAGGATGTTACAACCCAACATACGTGGATCACACTAGAGTTGTGTAAAATCCGTACTAGTTCACCTACTAGGTGTAGTTTATCTTTGATGTTGGATAGCATTAACAGGTTGATCGAGACATACCGGAGGTCGGGCCCATATAGCCTCCTCCTACATTCCATACATAGGATTAGGAGGCATGAGGATAGAGGCTCGCATACTTGGGAGGTGGTGAAAGAGGCCACCAAGAACATTGATCTTCGTGGGGAGTTGTTCGACAATGATTCCCTCTGGAGTGCTTAGCTAGACATAAAGGTATGATTTCACTCTAATATTTTAAGAATTTTGATGCAACCCCTTTTGTGTATGATCGATTCATTAGAGCTTGGGGCCAATTCCCTCCCCATGACCAGGTCCACCTTTATTTTTCCAAGCATATATATGCAAGGTTCGTGTTATATATGAGGGCATATTACATTGATATTGAATCTCATTTTTATGGATCTGGCTTAGGATGTACCTATGATCCAACGAGGCTCGTAGGGACCCTATCGTTGGATCATAGGTACCCTAGGCATTTACCACCACGTCTGAGATTGTTGACACTACTATCTGGGAGTGTGGTATTACTGACATATCTAGAGGAGTCATCACAGCTCGATGTTGAGACCAGAGATACCATTGCAGATATCATGTTGACGACATTGGTCAATGCGCTTGTCACATTGCATGGAGAGATGAGTAGACCACCACCATTGCCTCGTGACCTGCCAATTCCATTATATGATTATTCATTTCTCGTGATTCTACCCATTGACCAACTTTTTTCATATGCATATATCTGTCATGATGTCACCCATGACACTTGGAGGGTGAACGACCCACGTGACATAGACCATGTACATATATACGAAAATTTTGACTCTTATCATCAAATTACGTATACTTATTTATATTAATTTAGTTCATATTATATTGTATTTATATTAATAATCTCATGATAACATGTAGACACAACCCATCTATATGGATGAGCTTATGAGTTCATCTGAGTGGGAAGTTGATCAGCGAGACTAGCCTCCACCAGTGCATGTTTCCATGGATTCTTATCCACCTCCACCTCCACCTACACCTCATAACACTCGTGGAGGAGAGTCACTATGCATAGCTATATGGACCAACAGTTGATGTAAACTTTTTTATTCCTAAGATTTCAACATTTTTTGTTAAGTTACATGCATGTTAATGTTAAGTCCCTATATTAATAATGTGCCTTATTATGTTAGTGTAGCCCCCTTATTGTTATTATTGTACCCCTGTAACCCCCATATTGTTATTATTGTGCCCTTACATTATTATTGCTAGGTCAGCTAGGATTATATTGTGACCCCATAGACTCCTATATATATAAGGAGGTTTTGTCATTTGAATCATCCAAGAATTGCTCATTTATGTAATGTAAAGGAGGTTTCCCCCTCGAAGTGGCTTATTTCTAAGGTGTTGATCTCTCTTTTCTTCTATTTTTGGAGCTGGTTACACAACATTTGGTATCGAAGCTTTGGATTCTAGGGTTTCGCTGCTCCAAACAGGTCATCGTGCCATTTTCACTATAACTTTTTTTCTAGGAAGTTTCAGAAGCTGAAATTTTTAGGGTGTGAAGCTGAAATCATGAGGAAGCTTTTCTAAAAATTTTAGAGCTTTGTTCGCAACATTTTTGGAGATATGATCTGTGGAAGGTAGTGCTTTTTCAGGCTCCCGAATTTCATCTCAAAGAGGTGATCGTGGGAAAATTTCAATAAATATCTCTCTGAGCATCGTATTGGAGTGCCGTAAAAAGTGGTCGCAAGTACACGGATTGTAGTTTCTTGGCTATCAATTTCAGAGGCGAAGGATGAAATAGTGACACGTGGCAATCCGTACAAGTTCGCTATATTGAACCAGTCCATAATTAGGTCATTGTGGGAGATTGGACATAACTTTGTCTTGGAGAATCCAAATAAAGTCAGACCTGTGGCATTCAAAAGAGAATTCGAGGGGTATTGTATTTGAACTTATGATATTATGCTCCAATCGCAGAGATAATCCAATTTCAATATCGAGCTCCTCAAAAGCAAGAAAAAGGTGTGTATTTTTCCGAATTGCATAAGTCTTGTTTGAAGAATCAATTTGAATTGATTCCAAGGGCATATTTTAGAATTTTTATCAGTATTGGGTTTTATAATGCCTCCAAAAAATAATTCCATACCCATTAATCCCTCAAAAATCTATACTATGACGCATGAAGAGGAAGAGTTGCAGTATGAGATATCAAAATTACGGTACCAAGTGCAACAAGTTTCGATCTTACGAAGAGCAATCGAAGATGAAATAGATGGTTTAAAAGCAGAAATGGAGGCTAAGTTGGATGGTTTGAAGGATCA
This sequence comes from Pinus albicaulis, assembly GCA_034641835.2. Taxonomy (NCBI): domain Eukaryota; kingdom Viridiplantae; phylum Streptophyta; class Pinopsida; order Pinales; family Pinaceae; genus Pinus; species Pinus albicaulis. Next base: position 47,134 of record JAXQQM020057927.1, read on the forward strand.
AATAATATCTAATATGGATGATAAATTAGTGGAAGATCACAACGAGCATCAACAACAAGTTCTCCAACTCTCAAAGGATAACCCAACTTTGGTGCAGAATCTAATGAAACAACAGGAAGATCAACATCACATTGAAAGAAGTTATGAAGCAGTCATAGAAACAAGAACTCAACAAGTACGATCAATTTCAGAGTATCTCAGCAAGTGGAAGAACTTTCCTGTAGAAGATTTCACATGGGAGGATGAGAATTTTATACAGAAGCATCAAGAAATAATCAAGCGTTGAGGACAACACTTGTTTGAAAGAGAGGGGCATGTTAAGTCCCTATATTAATAGTGTAGCCCCTTATTATGTTAGTGTAGCCCCCCTTATTGTTATTATTGTACCCCTGTAACCCCCATATTGTTATTATTGTGCCCTTACATTATCATTGTTAGGTCGGCTAGGATTACATTGTGGCCCCACTAGGATTATATTGTGGCCCCATGGACTCCTATATATAGAAGGAGGTTTTGTTCATTTGTATCATCCAAGAATTGTTCATTCATGTAATGTATTGGAGGTTGCCCCCTCGAAGTGGCTCATTTATAAGGCGTGAATATCTCTTTTCTTCTCTCTTTGGAGTTGGTTACCCAACAGTTTAATTAATTCGTAGACTAATTATAATTTGTCTTTGCCATTGTGTACATAATATGATATGCACAAGGTAGATGTCGCAACTATGTGGATGCATGAGTGGGATGTTAGATAGAGAGGCATTGATGATGTGGGTCCATCGATACATGCTCCAATCTTGAGCCACGGAGTGGAGCACCAAACCTAGATTCATCAAACCGCCATCCTAGATGGCTTGCATTGGGACCTCGAAAGTAAGGTTACCGTATTCATTCATATTATGTATTAAACATGTGGTTCAAAATCATTTATTTCCATATTGTTTATTTTGTACAAATACCTGATCTAATTAGTTTGAATTTAAATGTGTTATATTGTAGTACCTTATTATGGATGGTTACTTTGTGTAGCGAACTCTCACATACACTAGAAAATTTGGCCCAATTTCCGACGACCACTTCATCGCTATTCTGACACATAGTTGTCGCAAGAGTGACAGTTCGAGGACGGGAAAAACGTGGTTTGCCATTACGTCGCAATTCCGACGCACTGAAAAAGTGTTGCACTACCGACACTTTTTTCGTCGCTTCCAAACAAGCGTCTTTCTTCCAACGTTTCCCAAATTGTCACGCTTTCGACGTTTGTAAATTGTCGCAATTCCGACAAAATGTGGTCCGATGTTTTGAATGTCGCTCTTTCAACGTTTTTAAACTGTCGCAATTCCGACGAAATGTGGACCAACGTTTTCAGCATTGCTCTTCCGACCTTTGTAAACTTTTGCAATTTCGACAAAATGTGGTTCGACGTTTTGAACGTCGCTCTTCCGACGTTTTTGTACTGTCGCTCTTCCGACGTTTTTATGCTGTCGCAAGACCGACGCGTCCTAGAAGCGTTGCAATACTGACCCTAGGAAGACCGACGAAAATCTTTCAAGACGTCGGAAGACCGACGCTTACAAAGCGTTGGTATACCAACGACAGGTTCAATTTAAAAAAAAAAGAAAAAATGAAACTTTAAAATAGGACAGTAAATCTCCAATATTTGTTATGAATTGTGGGCATTCCAATGACCGTGAAATATTAATATAATAAACCACCCCGCAGTGCTTCGACTATAAACAATCATATAAACATGGCTCTATATTTCAAAAAACAGGTTTAAAATAGAAACAGGGCAACATTTTTTTTCCAATTGTTATGAACATAATTCGACCGTGAAATATTAATATAATAAACCACCCCACAGCGCTTCGACTATAAACAATCATTTTTTTTTTCACAAGAGAAAAAACGTTGTTTTGAATATATTATATGAAGTAAAACAGTCCATGAAGTCATTACATTTTCACATCTGAAGATTGGAACCCAAATATCCATCCAGAAAAGTGGAAGTCCCACCCCAGAAAATGATAGAAAAATACCCCATGTCACATACAGGGACATGATATAAAACCCAATAACGGTCCACATGGAGATTATCGACAATCTGAGAAAGCATCCAAATATGCCCGAGGCATCTATAAGAAAGTGAAATAGCAGTATGTAGAATAGTAAAGCAACAGATAGAGTACCGACGTCCATTGTTCCAAATACAAATTAAAGTACCCAAAATTCTTGAACAGGAAAAAATGCTAATCATGTGAGGAGTGTGATATGTCCAAAATATAAAAAGACCATCAGACCATATCAATAAACCAACAACATAGATCAGCATCGCTAGTTTTGAATGCAAAGTGATAACCTGTCAACACATAAAATAGTATCACAAAGCGGATACAGGAAATGTGAAGAGACATGTATTGTTGATATACGCCTCACACAAAAAGCATCCATGATAGAGCAAAAATATGTATAAACCCAGGGTCGATTGTATGTTCTGGCTCGCTTGTTCCTGGAAATAAAAACCATCTACAGAAACCCAGGCTCGCTTGTAAGATCAGGCTCGCTTGATTCCAAAATTGGTAACCATCTGTTGCATCCGAGATGTAAGGTTCAGGCTTGCTTGTTTCCATTAGTAGCCCGCTACAACATCCACCCTGTTCATAGCAAAAAGGTTCCTGTAGATATACAGAGAAAGAGTATAATACGTAGACCATATAAACATGGCTCTGTATTTCAAAAAACAGGTTTAAAATAGAAACATGGCAACATTTTTTTTTTCCAATTGTTATGAACATAATTCGACCGTGAAATATTAATATAATAAACCACCCCGCAACGCTTCGACTATAAACAATCATATAAACATGGCTCTGTATTTCAAAAAACAGGTTTAAAATAGAAACAGGGCAACATTTTTTTTTTCCAATTGTTATGAACATAATTCGACCATGAAATATTAATATAATAAACCACCCCACAGCGCTTCGACTATAAACAATCATATAAACATGGCTCTGTATTTCAAAAAACAGGTTTAAAATAGAAACAGGGCAACATTTTTTTTTATAAGTAAAGTTAGTCTATTAATAGTGGGAATAAAATTACAGCATGACTTTAGTCAAAAACATTGCCTAGACTTATGGCAAATTTTTCATCAAAAAATCAAAAAAGAAGACTGCCCTCATATGGGGAAACCAGTCTTGAACGTTTACAGAATTCAAAAATATTACAGAGGTCCAGCACAGTAATATAATCTAAAACATGCCCAATTAAGTGGGCTTGCGAAGCAAGAAAACCAAATTAACCAAACTACTCCTCCGGTGGTTCCTCGACGATTCGGCACCATCCTTCGGAAGGTCCAGGATCGCCAGGTTCTATCTCCACATTCACGCCACCGCTCCCCTCCTCAAGGCCCAAATGTTGGCCGGCTTTTTCTGAGCTCAAACCCGACGGACGGGTGCATTGTTCCTCCATTTGGGCCTCCTCACGGAAAACCATGGTGATTGAAGCTGTGATTTGTGGGCGGTTCAGAGAGAAATTAAAGGAAAAAAGCACAGTACATGTTGTGGGAGAAGGTGAAGCGGTGGGGAAATGAGGAGCAGGGGAGCCCATACTGTGGCTAGATCCTAGAACCCGACCCCGCCCACTTCTAGTGTTTGGATAGCGACCTGCGGAATAATCACTGGACTGGGAAGATGACTCGGTTGAGGGGCTGGAGGGAGCGCGTAGGGGTTGACCTCTAGTGCTCCCCCTGCGGCAACGCATCCTTTGACGCAGGTGAGGCATGGGTGCAGTCTCAGCAGTGGGCACAAGACGAGACGGAGAAGCAAGATTCCAAGAAACCGAGGAAGACAGACATAGACCGGACTGAGAGAAATGTAGATATGCACCAAGGTCTAAGCAGCAGTTCAGCTGGCCACTTCTCCTTCTCGTCACAGTGAGCAGGCAGTGTAACCCAACAACCGGAGAGCATCTGCAATTCAAAGGTTGCGGCTCGTCTGAGAAACCATAGCGAAACGCCATTGTATCGACCCAACTACAATGCAATCGAAGAACGCCCGTCATAATTAATCTCTCATTAATGAGAGCTGAAGGCCGGATCATATTGGAGCATGCAGAATCGCTAACAGGATTGGAGGTCCGATCTTTAACAATGTCAAAACTTAATGCGATTTGATGTGAAAACCTTTGAACTTAAATATAGGCTAATTGAACAACATTAAAACTTAATGCGATTGATATGAAATCGCCACATGCAGGTCCCATCGCCTTAAACGCCATTGAATGCACCCGCATCGGGGAACAGGACAACTTTTGATTGAGGACACGTGGCAGAAATTGATTGGAGCGGATCTTTGTTTGGGCCGCTCGTGCAGTGGAAATCCGGACCTGAAAAATATTAGGGCGAATTTGATAAGAAATTCGCGTCACAACTCTCCCTCCGTACGCCAGCCCAACTTCGAACCCGAAAAATATTAGGGTGGAATTCATTTGGTTTTCGCGTCACAAAATTGGCCGACGTCAGTAGGCTATTTTGGAACGCGAATTTGGTTTGAATTATGGTTTATCGTCATTTGAAGTCCGGCGGGCTCGACTTAAGAACAATTTTGTTTAATCCCATCTTATAAAATTTGTGTTGGTTTTCTTTGATAATACACATATTTATAATAAATCATGGGAATACCACACTAAACATGTGGAAAAGTTATATAAATTATTGAGAACAATCATTTTTATGTAAAAATATCCAAATGTACTTTTGGGAAATAAGAATTCAAGTATTTGGTTCATATTGTTTTAAAGGAAGGAGTGAAGTTGGAGCCTCAAAAGATGAAAGCTATTTTTTTATGACCTATTCCTAAGAAAATCAAGGTTCTTAGAATATTTTTTAGAATTACATGATATTATTGATAATTTGTTAAGAATTATGCATGCATTTCAAGTCCACTCACATATCTCTTGAATAAAATATCATTTATATGGAATGATGAGGCTAATTTGGCATTCTCTCATTTAATGGATGCCATGTCTTCTACACCAACATCAGTTATACCTACTTTTGGTAAAACATTCACAGTAGAGTGTGAGGCACTAGGACAAGGAATTTACGTAACATTAACACAATAAGGGATATCATTGGCTTTTTTTTTTTTTTTTTGCTCGGTTAGACTAATCCTACACCCACGGGTTTCGAACCGGTGACCTTGCAGAGGGTAGTGCCTTAAGAGTGCACCCCATCACCGACTGCTCTACGCCTCGTGGGCTGATATCATTGGCTTTTAAAAGCAAGGAATTCAAAGAAAATATTTGGTGAAATCTACATATGAAAAATAAATGGAATTACATGCAATAAAAAATGGGGATAGTATATCATTGTGAGGTAATTTAAAGTCAAGATATACCATGATAGCATAAAGTATTTTTTGAAGCTATGATTTTCATTAGAATATTAACAAAAATGAGGAGAAAAAATGCGAAGTTTTAATTTTGAGATAATCTGCAAAAAGGGTAAGGAAAATTTAGTACATGATGCTCTTTCTAAAATAGAAGAGGCCTCAAATTTATATCCAATTACATTTTCTATTCCTAGGTGGCTAGAAGAAGCTTGCCATAATGGAAAAATGACAATAGTACTAAACAAGAACTAAAATTTATAAAGGATGGGATGAACTCTATGGAGCATTAGGAGTGAAAGAGAGATATACTTTGGTGCAAATATAGAATATTTTTATGCATGCAAGCATATTTGAATAAACAAATATTAAGGGAGTCCCATGTCTCTCTGATGGTAGGACGCAGGGTTCCTTAAAACATCTCAAAGGATCAAAAAATATATTTTTGGAAGGAATGAAGAAAGATATTCAAAAATTTGTAAGAGAAGGTCAGGTTTGCATAATAAATAAAAGAGAGATAGTAAAATCTCTAGGGTTACTTCAACCATTCCACATACATATTCAAAGACTAGAAAATATATCAATAGACTTTATTACAGGGTTACTGAAATATAAAGGTAAGTATTACATTTTTGTGGTCATTTATATAGACAAATTTTGTAGATTTTTTTGTAGAGCTCAAAGTACATAAACAACAAGCCAAGTGGTAGAAGTGTCCGTGAAAGAAATTCATAGTCTTCATGGTTTTCCTAAAGTAATAGTAACAAGAAAATTTTGGAAATAATTATTTAATATGAGTGGAGAAACACTAGCTGCCATGAGTTCTACATATAAAACACAATCAAATGGTCAAACAAAAATAGTTAACAAATGTTTTTAAGGTTATCTACAATGTTACTCTTTAGAAAAGCAATCTTAATGGATGAAGTGGGTTCGTCAAGGAAGAATGGTAATATGATACTACCTATCACACATCTACTAAATTTCCCCATTTAAGGCCCTTTATGGATATCCAACTCCTAGTATCTCATACTTTTTGCAAGATAAGTCCAAAGTATAGGAAACAGAGTCACATATGGAAAATACCAAAGAAACTTTGAAAATTATTATGGAAAACCTTCAAATGACATGAAACATGATAAAACAACAAGGGGAACAACATTGAAGTGAAAGATAATTTGAGGAGGGTAATTGGGTATTTTTTATATTATAGCATTATAAGCAATCTTCATTCAAGAAAAAGAAGAATAAAGAATTAGCTCAAAAATGTTATGGCCCTAAATAATTATTCATAGGATTGCACAAGGGGTATAGAAGTTATATTTTCCTTCTTCTTGCATTCATAAGGTTTTTCATGTATCTTGCCTAAAAAAGGTTTTGGGAAAAAATATGCCAATGTAAATAGAACTTCAAAAATTAGATGAAGAATGAAAGTTGATTCTTGAACCACAAAAAGTTATAGATAAACATTCTGTATCTCTTTGACATATAACCATTATGAAGTACCTAATCAAGTGGAAGAATATTCCTCTAGAAGAAGGTACATGGTAAAATGATCAATTAGTGATGAAATACCCACGGCTAAAGGGTTCGTTTGAAGTTTTGACAAAGGTTTTGTTATATGTTTTATATAACGCGCAACAGAATAGTTTTATTGTTTGTTAAGGTCCCACACAGTGATCAAATTTGAAGGGCAGGTCCGAATTTCAATTAGAAGGGCATATATCTATGTCGCCCTTCCATAATGAAAAGCTTTAAAAAAAACTTTTCAATTGACCACAATAAATTATTTTTACATTTCATTTTTAGAAAGACAAAACCATCAATCTTTATATTAATAAAATATTGTTACATATACAACAATGAAGAAGGCTCCATCTTTCATTGCTTAAATATCTCATTGGCAATGTCAACATAAGTCTTGAAGACACTATTATAAGAATTTGGATACATACCACTGGAATATAGGAGATTCTTATGTGTCAGATTGTGTAATGCAATTTTGAATTTGTCTCACAAGGAGCAGCAGCATGGAGGTCTGGATTTTTCTTATAGAACTTTTTTATTATTATTTGAAATGTTGTTTATAGATATGAATACAACAATGAAATTATGAGCATGGTGGACAATTAGTCAAGCTCATGATGCCAAACCATGATGATGTAAGTGTCAAACCAGGAGGTAACTCCTCAAATCAGAATGTGTATTAGCTGAAGAATGTACATGCATTTATACATGGAGGTGAGGCTATTGGGATTCATCTCCCAATGAATCTTGGCCTTCCTTATTTCCTAATATTATTTATTATACAAAATTACATATCCACACCCATCCCATAGGATTAGGTGTCAACATAACCCCCTTTAATCTGAAGGGATGTTGGTGAGCCCAAGCATCGATCTGAACTTTTCAAACTTTTCTCTTTCAAGTGCTTTGGTGAAGATATCAGTAGTTTGCTCATTTGTGGAACAATGATGTAGATGGATGGTTTTGGCCTGAACATGATGTCGAATTAGATGGTACTTTGTATTGATGTGCTTTGTTCGATCATGGAACTTTGGGTTCTTCGCCAACTTTATTGCAGAGGTGTTGTCGATCATGAGTGGAGTGGACTACATTTGTTTCTATCCGCAAATCTTCTAGATCTTCCTGAGCCACACACTTTCTTTGTTGCTTCACTCGCCACATATTCGCCTCTGTTTAGAATTCACAACCGATTGTTTGTGTGGATTCCACGAGATGTACTCTCCCATCCAAGACTCATGGTGTAACCCGAGGTAGACACCCCTGTTTCTTTGTCGCCATCAAAGTCTGAATCAGAGTATCTGATCAAGCTGAAGTCGCCTACCTGTGTATATTTGAGTCCAAAGTCTTGAGTCCCCTTCAAGTACCTTAACACTCTTTTTGCAGCAGAACAGTGTCCTTCACAAGGTTTTTGCATGAACCTTGAGAGGATTCCAACACCAAATGAAATGTCAGGTCTAGGGTGGTCAGGTAGATAAGACTTCCTACAAGATGTCTATACTTAGTTGCATCCTCAAATTCCTTCCCTTCAATAGATGTGAGCTTCAAGTTTTGTTCCATTGGAGTGGTTAAGGGATTACATTCATCCATGCCAAATTTGTTCAAGAGATCTCCAATGTAATTCTTTTGAGAAAGAAATATGAATTTAGGATGTTGAATTACTTCAATACCCAAATAGTAATGAACATGACCCAAATCAGTCATTTCAAAACCTTTCTTCAACTCTTTCTTCATGGATGCAATATAGCTCTCATTGTTTCCTATTATCAAAATATCATCTACATATACCACAAGATATACAACTGTTTTTCCAACTTTCTTAACAAACAAAGTTGCATCATCAATATCAAAATGTTTGAAGTCAAGTTTCAGAAGATGCTCTGTTAATTTCTCATACCAGGCTCGTGATGCTTGCTTGAGGCCATACAAGGATTTTATAAGCTTGCAAACTTTGTGTTCTTGACCCTTTACAACAAATCCTTCTGGCTGGGACATATAAACTTTCTCCTTTAGATCTCCATTCAAAAAAGTTGTTTTTACATCCATCTGATGGAATTTCCATCCATTCTGAGCTGCTAGGGAAAAGAGAGTCCGGATGGTGGTCCATTTTGCTGTGGGAGAAAAAGTTTCTTCATAATCGATTCCTTATTTTTGTGCAAAACCTTTTGCCACAAGCCTGGCCTTGTGCTTGTCAAGTGAGCCGTCTGCTTTGTACTTGTTCTTGTATACCCACTTACAACCAATTGGTTTTGTTCCCAAAGGCGGATCAACCAGCTTCCAAGTGCCATTCTTTATCAAGGCATCATACTCCTTCTGCATCGCTTCTTTCCATTCATCATGAGAAGCGGCTTCTTTGAAGGAAGTTGGTTCATGATCTATAGACAAACTCAATTCACAGTTATAAGCAATATCCATATCAACAAGAGAATCAGAATTATCTACATCACCTTCGATTTGTTGAGTGGAACTTCTTGTTCCTGTTTTTCCAACCTCATCAGGATGAACATTCTCCAGTGTCTTTGTCAGCCATTTGGGAGGACCTTTCTGAGATGGCCCAGGCTGGTCATTTGACTGAGTTGGGATTTATTCAAGATTCAATCTCCCAATTCTGTCAATCACATCATCCAATGTGTCATCCGTGGTTGTTTCTTCATGTGGGGGAGAGAGTGCTTTAGGACATGATTCCACAGTTTGATTCAATATCGGAATCCCCCCTTCAAGATGTGGAATCACATTATCAAATTCTTGGAAAGACTTTGCATGTGTGAATCTATCCAGGCGATCAAGTTGCCGCTCAAAAACCTTGTCACTCTTGGAAGATTCAAGAAATATGACATCTCTTGCTATCACAAACTTATTATTTGCTTCATCATAGAGACGATATCCTTTGGAGGTATTGGAGTACCCCAAGAAGATACATTTTCTGCTTCTAGCACCAAGTTTGTTCCTTTGACCCTTGGGTATCAAGGCATAACAGGTGGACCCAAAGACCCTGAAATGCTTTACCGAAGGAATGTGGCTATGCCACATTTCAAAAGGAGTTTTGTTTCTAATTGAACTTGAAGGACACCTATTCTTTATGTAAACAGCACATAGAACTGCATCAGCCCAAAACATCAATTTTACATTCTTGAAAAATAACATGGAGCGGACCATATTTAAAATGGTTCTGTTCATTCTTTCAGCTACACCGTCCTGTTGTGGATTATATGGCACAGTTTTTTGATGTTTGATTCCATGTTGAGGAAGATAATTTTCAAATTTGTTTGAAGTGTATTCTTTTCCATTATCAGTATGTAGAGAGCCAATATGTGTTTGTGCATCATTTTCAATCCATGCATGAAAATTCTTGAAAGTTTGAAAAGCATCAGACTTATTCTTCAGTAAGTAAATCCAACACATTCCGGTGTAGTCATCAATAAATGTCATCATGTATTTGTTTCCATTTGCAGAAGCAATAGGCATAGGGCCACTTAAATCTGAATGAACAAGTTCAAGTTTCCTATGTGCTCTTGAGTGTGAATCATGGAAATGGTTGTTTGCTATGCTTTCCTAGAATACAAGCATCACATTCCTTAGGTTTTCTAGGAATTGTAGGCAGTCCATTAACACCATTTTTCTTCAACAAACGAAGGCTTTCATAGTTTAAGTGTCCAAATATAGCATGCCAAAAAAGACTTGATGGGAATGTACCTTCATCATGATGTGAACTGAATGCAAAGTTTTGAGCATGAGCAGATGAACCTTTCAGCTTCAAGAGTCTCCCTTCTTCTATTCCCTCCATGACAAGTGAGTGATCTGATGCTTTTTTGACCTCTGCTTTCCATCAAACAAGTGAATGGAGTGTCCTTGCTGGCGGATTTGGACCAAGGACAACAAGTTTCTCCTCAACTCGGGGAGGTATACAACCTCATGTAGGATATGATTCGGAAGACCGGGCAGTTTAAGCCTGACTGTGCCAAGCCCTGATGGCTTGAGTTTGGATTTATCTGCGAAATATACTGCTCCATCAACTTTTTCAGTGAATTCTTTAAAAAAATCTTTTCTAAATGTCATGTGACATGTTGCTCCTGAATCTAGCAACCAATCATCTCTCCATGAAGTAAATGAAACATCAAATAAGTCTTCAGTTACTCCATTGTTACAATGTGCTAGAACATAGTGAGCGGAGTCAGGTGCTTTACCTTTGTCTTTGTCATTAGTTTTACCTTTGTCTTGATTTCTTTGCTGCTCAATTTTCTCCCAAGGTGTTCTACATTTGGATGCATCATGTCCATATTTATTGCAACGTGTGCAATGAAGATTGGATTTGTCAGATTGTCTGCCCCCCCTTTCTATGAAGTTTCTTCTTCCTCTTCCTCTTCTGCCACCTCTTCCTCTGGATGAATCTGGAGCATGACTCTTTTCTCTATGTGCCAAGTATAAAGCCTCTTTGGAAGATGAAGGGACTGTCATCTTCCCGAAAACTTTCTCTCTTTCTGCAAACTTTTTCTCAAGTGTATCAAAGGTGATATGCTCAAGGTTCCCACTTGCTTGCAAAGACTCAAGATAATGTGAGTAAGTCGGATATAATGCCTTAACATATGCTATGAGAGGTATGTCCATTTTTACACCAGTGCTATCAATATCATGCATGATCGATCTAACTTCTGAAGCTAAGGCAACGGGATCATCATTCTTCATTTCAAGACTGAACAGCTTAATCATCAATTGAACATTTTCTAATTCTGAATGTGAGTCATAGAGTTATTTTAGCTTGCTCAAGGCATCATAGGAATTTGAGAATGATGAAATATGGTGACTCACCTCTTCATTTACGGAAGCTGCAATCAAGGCATAGGCCTTGCAGTTCTTGTTTTCCCAAATGGCGAGCTCTTTGTCTGAAGTGGGCTTTGCTGGTGGATTTCCTTCTTTTCCTTCACAGATTCCTCTCCACAACTCATTAAAAATGAGTGTGTGTTTAATATTCCGAGACCGTTCAAGATAGTTCTCTTTTCCGGAGAGAACCACCCCAACAATAGAGATTAGAGAATGCATTAGTTTGCGGGGAAAAATTCTTTTGAAGAGGAAAAAATTCTGCTAGAAAACTTTCAATTCTGGAAATTTGCTCAATTAAAGGGGACAAAAACTCTTTGCTGGAAAATATGTTGAATTTAAAAGGACAAAAACTCTTGCTAAAAATACTGAATTTTGCACCAAAAAAAAGGCTTTATATGGATAATTGTATTGAAAATGTGGTGGTGGGGGGGGTATTTGACTATGGGGAAGTGGTATTGAATATGGGAAAGCGGTAATTGGGGTTATTATATATGAAAAGGAGGCGGTATTATATGGGAAAGCGGTATTATATGTGAAAGCGGTAATTGGGGTTATGAAAAGGAGGCGGTATTATATGTGGAGTCCGTATATAAAAAAGAGGCGGTATTGAATAGAAGGTATGACAACGTATTACAGGGTGGAGGGGCAGAATAAAACGCTGGAAAAATGCGTATTATGTTGAACAGTGACCGCGTATTAAATATATATAAAAGAACTGTATTACAGGGTGGAGGGAGCGCAGTGGAGTGGTGTTGTGGTGGCAATATTAAATATATGAAAGGGGGCGGTATTATTGTGACAGACAACGCTTGATAGTGTAATATGATAACAGGGACAACGTATTAATGGTATTATGAATGGTGCATTACAGTTGCATAACAAGAACAAGAGCCATGAATGGTGAGCGGTGCATAGAGCTGTGAAGAGTCAGGTGCAGAGAATGTGAGGGCGGGGCTGGAGTGATAAGGTGTGACGAGGGCGGAAATATATCACAAGTTATGCAGCGTGGAGAAGCATTGTATATCACAAGTTATGCAACGTGGAGGCATGTATTATAAACAGTGTGGAGGCGCGTTATAAACAGTGGAGTGGTATTATAAACAGGGATAAGAAATGCGCAGTGATAGGGGATGGCAGTCAAAGGCCGAGGGAGCGTATGCATGGAGAGGGAGGCGCATTACAGTTGGGCGTAATAGCAGATGGCGGGTGAGGGAAATGTGAGGTGCGTTGGGTAGGTGAGGGAGAAGTGAGGGCGAACTTACTGGGTTGGGTAGGTGAGATTTTGAAATTGTAGGACTTTAATAACTGAATTTGCAGGTGTGTGCAAGGGCTGTAATTTGCAGTATTTCAGGAACTGCAGAATTGTAGAATCTTCAGGAGCTGCAGGAGCTGCAAATGTCAGAGCTGTGCAGAGATAAAAAAAAAATTTAGAATAACAGTATATAGCATCAATTTAATGGAGCAGCAAAACTATACAAAAAAATTGACTGAGCAAAGGAATGAGGGAGTTACACCACAGGCAGAAATGCCAATAGTGGGACTGGCTCCGATACCATGTCAAACCAGGAGGTAACTCCTCAAATCAGAATGTGTATTAGCTGAAGAATGTACATGCATTTATAGATGGAGGTGAGGCTATTGGGATTCATCTCCCAATGACTCTTGGCCTTCCTTATTTCCTAATATTATTTATTATACAAAATTACATATCCACACCCATCCCATAGGATTAGGTGTCAACAGTAAGTTTGGAATTTAACATTTTTACATGTTAAAGACAAATAGTCAAAATCACTAACAACTTAGTATGCCATAATTAATAATCATTCCCTATTCACTTTTGTTAATAGGTTTATGTCACACGATGATCTCTCTTCTCTGGCATTTACTTGTATTGAAGATCACTATTCTAGGAATAAGGAGTTATTTTCTCCAAAAATAACCCTAGCCAAACATTGACAATCCATCAAGGATATATTTCTATGCTTCATAAGTACATATGTTCTACTTCTAAATCATGTCTTGGAAGTGGTTGTTTTGCTGGATATTATTCACCAGTTGGTTTCATACCAAAGTCTTTCTCTCATTTTCAGCATCCAATACATGAGAAAGATAATGGTTTAAAACAACATAAATATTTGAAATTTTGCAAGAATTATCTGGCACACTTTGAATATGAATTTTGAAGTCAAGTGCATGATGTTGTATAGGATCAAGTGTCATTTTGAATACCAAATGTTTCACAAGAAACTTCTCAACATGCTACCCTTCAATAAGGATTAAATGACAATATTGCATCAACTATTTCCATAATAAAAGTGCACCTCGGCCATAAGACTAAACAACTACAAATGTTGTAGATCTAACAAGACCACACAATCAAATGTATTCCACAAGGCCAATACTGTATGAAAAATGAAAAGGATTTTGCAACAAAAAATACCTTAGGCAACTAATTCAATTAGATACACCAAACCATCAGCAAAAAGGAAAACCAGCCTACTCAAAAGGCAAGCGTTTACCTCCTTTGAAAAAATTTTGAGTTCCGAAACAAGGGCCTTTATTGTCTTGTCAATGCCCCTAGTAATTTGAACGGGGTTTGCACCTGCTGCAACAACCTAAACAAAAAGGTTTCATTTCAAATTATTTTCCAAAAATTTAAGATACAACCATTGTCAGTTTTGTATTTCCTAACAAGCTCATAAATTTTGACAAAAGAACCAATTTTTTTTAATACCTGATAGCAATTTTTTCACTCAAAAACTATCTTAGACTCAATAAGCCCAACCCAAAACTAAAAAACCAAACACCATAAGACCCTAAAAAAATGAATAGATGATCTTAATCCAGTACTATCGACAAAAAGTTACCTTTACACCCTCACTTATTAAACCCTGTGCAAGAACAACAGATGTTGTGGTTCCATCCCCAGCTAAATCATTTGTCTTTGCCATAGCTTGCCTCACCAAATTGGCCCCAATATTTTCAACTGGGTCCTCTAATTCAACCAATAAAAAGGCCAAAACCATAGCATTGAGATACATTTCATTACACTGTCAATAACAATAAAATTTGACTCAACCATAACCCTTTCCTTTTATTGTTGTGAAAAGCTTTATGCATTACTCTAATGTGGCTAGTCCATAGGCCAAGTAGACCACTGGGTAACAAATATGTTTCCTTTCACCTTTGAGTTTTCAAATTATGCCTACGAAATCTAAGACATTTAAGAGGGGGAACTAATACAACGTTAAAAAGAAAACCAGAGCACACATCTACAAATTACCTCCTTAGCTAAGGTCACACCATCATTAACTATTTTTTGAGAACCATGCTTGCTCTCCAAGACAAAAATTTTCCCTTCGCCCCAAGGGTGACTCTAACAAGATCAGCAAGTTTGTTCACACCACCTGCAAGACAAATTGACAATGCTTTCAGTAAGTGTGCAATTGAATGCCAGACCATATGCCAAAACAACCCTTCATGAAAATTTAAAATAACACATTAAAATTGAATATAAGTGGACAAGGAAAGATCCACCGCAGTGAAGTTTCACGTGCAGGTGACCTTCCTTTAAAAATAATTTTTTCTCTGACCTGCAATTTTTTTGTCACTGAGCTATCCTTGTTGAAGTACAACTCATTTTCCATAGCTCTTGTATTAAATACCTTCTCTCTGTCGCGTAATCTCAGAGTCCTCTTCTGCTTGAGCAATTAAAGGAAATGGGTGAAAAAACTGAAAGAGAAGACAATTGTCTACCATAATTATCAAACATTGCACCTAACTTCTTCCCCTTTCCATTGTTACCCAATGAGGTAGATGTGGAAATTGTTGTCATACTGTGGAAAGCAGAGGCCATCTTCTCTTATCCTGAATATAGAATTACAAGATCTTCATATTAGTATGAACCTTAAAAAACATGAATCCCATTGCTAAAAACCACTTTTAAGTTGTAACAGGCAAACTAAACAACTATCGCAACTTTTGGCAACTTCTGGAGAATTAAGAGAGAAATAACCAAAGAGAAATACAACCACAATCCTCATTTTAATGAGACCGGACTATATATTTGCATTAAGATAATAGAAAGAAATCACGACTATATTAAGGCCAGCACAAAACAATCTTTAACCAGTGTCTCTCGCGGCCTTCAAGTTGCCATGCTAGAGGTTTCATATTTTTAATTTAAATTCTTGACCTCTCGTTCCCATCTATGAATGCATCCAATGGGATATCTACATCAAATGCTCCTTTATATCCCCAAAAAAATATTCCCTACTACAAGAGCACCAGTATTGATGGATCACCCCACACCATCCCACCCACTAGAAACGGTGAAAAAGGAAACCCGAGAAAACTTCTGAAATATCTCAAGATGACTATATGGGTGGTTCTTATGAATCAACCAACCATTCAGAGCATGCTTATCAATCCAAACCATGAGTACTATGTGACGATATTCAAGCAGGCACTAAATCGGATTTCTGAAGCTATGTTAGAGAAACCCTAAACTCTCATTGAAAAAATAAAAATATACTCAGCAACAAAGATGATCACACTCTGGGTAGCCCTGGAGGCTATTTGGGGGTGATGAGTCCAATAGGTCTCAATGAACTGTTGCCCTAGTCGGGGAATACTATTGCAGTGGAATTTGATACTATTTTGGATGTTTAATTCCATGATCCTATTCGAAACCAGTACCTTCAGCTCCAGTACCTGTTCAAAAAAGAGGGTGCCATAGTCATTCATGCGTGCAGAGAGGGTGAATTGCAGGCATTGCAACAGGAGGTGTTGTTGTTGTTGCATTGGCCACTATATTGTTTGTCTGGTTCTGTTACAAGTGCAGAGTATTGAAAAGGACAGACAAATTTAGTTCAAATATTGTGAAATTGCCTCAGAAATTCACCTACAAAGAGCTCAGCAATGCTACAAAAGACTTTTTTTGAATGTGATTGATAATCGATAATTGCAAGCAAGGGTAATCCCCTTGTGAAACCCAAATTTCTGAGCATTTTCTAAAACCTGATGACAGATTCATTATAATGAACAAGCGCCTAGGTCCATATTATGTCCAAATCTACCAAGCACCAAGATCTATAAAAAAAATCCACAGTATCTGCGAACTAAGAAGAAGAGGTAGAAAATGTATTCTTCTTACCTGTTCGAATAGTGGTTGGGGTTTACGTCACGACAAAAATTTGACAGAGCCCATGTAGTATTTCTTATCATTGAAATTCTGGCAGTATCATTCAACTGGGCAACCTGCCTCAGAGCTCCATGACTGAGGGCAAGATCCCTAAATTTTGTAGAGTCTCTAGCAATATTTCCCAAAGCCCAAACAACCTTACACGAACACCAGTTGAACTCAAAGTTGGGTACTAGTTTTTTAAATCAAATTCCAAAATTACAGACATATAAAGATAGTTGGGAAGAATAATTTTATGCCTCTAAAATAAACGTGCTACCCATTCTCGAACATTATCATTCCCAAAGGTAAGAAGTTCCACAAATATAGGCAGTGCCCCGTAATCAATCAAAACCTTTGTATTCTCAGAGGTTCCTGAGACTATATTAGTCAAAGCCAAAGCTGCTTCAAACTACATTATCAATCACAAGGTATCACCATCAAAGCTATAATTTTAAGATAACAATTTATCTACCATTGAAACTATAATTTTAAAATAGATACACCAAGTGATATAGACACCTAGTGAGAGTAGAGGTTAGGAAATTATAATAAGAATTATTACAAGATATCACTCACAGTGCAGTTGATTGTTCATTGTCTGCTGTAACTATAATTTTAAAGAAGACACACTTAGTGATATAGACAACACCAAGTGAGAGCAGAGGTTATGAAATTATAATGAGAATTATTTCAAGATATAATATTACTCATAGTACAGTTAATTGTTTATTGTTTTGTGTAATAATTGTTTATGATTTATAAACACAATCAAAAATATTATGAGGGACAATGATGAAATTGACAATGGTCTCATAACAAACCATAACGGGCACATCCCCTGGCAAGATAGACTCTGAATAAGAAAGAAAGAAAAACAAAGTGATTACTTACAGGATCATAGGCTTCCTAAAGAACAAGATCCAGAGTAGCATTTGTAACCCCTAAAGCAACACCTCTCTCTGCAAGACAAATCGCTACATATTTCATATGTAGTCTAGCAAATTTTCTGAGCTCATCACGAGAAAGAGGATCAAATACTACTATCTCATCAAGTCTATTCAATAGCTCTGGCCTGAAATGTCTTCTAACTCGCAAAAATATTCAAAGGCATGTCAAAGCACTGTAGCCAACTTCGTGATAAAATTATATGAAAAATATGCATACACAGAGTCCAGGAGAATGAAACGGAAGGTGTATTGGCAGTTGCCGAAATGCAGAAACTAAAACGGCAGGTGTATTGGCAGTTGCGGAAATGTAGCTACTAAAACGGCAGGTCTGTCGACGGTTGCAGGTGTGTGGATTGTTGCTGGTATTTTCAGACCGATTCCAGTGAAATATACCAGAAACCAGTGGTATGTAAAACCTAGAAGGTAACCCGAGAGACTGTGACCATCAGATTAAACAAGTAACAGGTGTCGTGCCTAGATAAGAAGTGTTGACGAAAAAAAAATTGATCTCTTTCATAACAGAAGGCCTATCGGCCTAAATATCTAGGACATGTGGCACTCCATGATAAAGACACATGGTGTGTGGATTTGAGTTTTTAAGGTGGTCAAGTGGGCCGAAAATAGGTGAAATGTGGCACCACTCAGAGATTGACATGTGCCAATTGGTACAAGTGGTAGACAATTGGCATGCTCAAACAACGAGGTGATGCGGGAATGACATGAGGGAGAAAATATCAGAAAAGCCCCAAATCTGGAGAACTAAAGCTCATCACCAACATGAGATTGACAACTTTACATGATGTAACCTATGAAATCGTAAATGGAGAAATCATAGTAACAATAAAGTAACCTATGTAACAATAAAGTCGGATTCATCCTGGGAGTGGTAATGGGAGAAATCATAGTGAACAACAGGAAACATGCAGAGTTGCTTACAATCAAATAAATGAAAAAAAACATACAAAAAACCTAGATAATAATCATGAACAAGCTTGATATTGAATTATGAACTGTAAAGGAACTTACAAAATGTGACATTACGAACCTGGTCAAGCGCACAAGCAAAAATATCCTAGACATGACCCTGGTTGACAAGTTGTATTGCTCATGATGCAAGAGGATTTGTACCTGCACTGCCAAGTCAATCAAAATCCATCATTATCTATACAATAAATACAAGAAATTGATGTAGTATTTTTTACTTTAAGATGCATTCTTATGATAATGTTAGAACATATGTTGAAAATGTCAAAAAATACTTGAATAAGATCCTATTCATTTCAAGAACAATTTATTGGAGTCGCATGAACTTGGAACAAGCCTCCCACGATCTGAAAGAGTAGCAACTAAGTCAACAGTGACTTTTTTGTTGCTACGCTGGATCGAGGGAGGTTTTCTCCAAGATTAAATCGCTCCAATAAATTATTCTCTACTAAACAGGGCCAACCACGTGAAGGTGGAAGCTCTTATGGCCCTTCCTTCCCCCCCCCCCCGTCACATCACTCTCAATTCCCCAATACCCAATCTATATTTCATTTTTTACTTTCATGAGCATAAAAAAAATATTCAATAACTAATAAAAAAACAATTCAACAAAAAGTACGCAAGGAAACATTGAAATTAATGCTTGACATAAAAGTAGTATGATAAATGAGTTTTTTATATAACACAAAAAACGTTCCAAGTATGGTAACGTTTGTCTTATAATAATACAATATTTTACATTATCAAATTTTCTTTTTCTTCTTCCTATTTCTAAAGCTCCTAATTACATCATCAATATCATCGTGCTCTGATCCTGTTTCATGCCTTTCGACCCGCACTGCTGACCTAGTTGCGTATTCACGATGTCTGGGCTCATCCAGTGACGGGGCATCACCTACAAAAACAGATAATATTAAATTTTAATTGTCAGTTTTTAAATATCATTGAACTATTTCGGTAATATTAATAAAAAAAATTGCAATGAGATTATTTACCTGGTGCACCAGTTGTCGCCGTTGGCACTGTTGCCCCGTCTTCCTCTCTGGTGGTAAGATCCTCAAGGGAAACATTCTCTATCATTAAAAAAAAAATGTTATAAGGAAAACCATCAAGGTATAATTAGAAAAAATTATAAGTGGAAATTAATTACCGTCACGTCCCTCACTAATAGTAGCATTGTCGGCCTGGTCCCCACTACAATGATCAGGTTGCACGTGAGGATCATCTACATCTGGCTCTAAAACTGGGTTATTTGCCTCGTCGGTAGTGCTGCTCCCCTGATTTAAAAAAAGTTTTTAGACATTAAATTTATGGACGAAAACAAACATATTGAAAGGTTAATGTTTTACCTTATCAGGCATTCTGGATCTTGGGACCTGCCCCAAGCTTCTGCAACGTTCAACTACGGCTTGATAGCTGAAATGGAAAGCGATATTTTTATCTTCCTCTGTAGTTTCTGTTCCGAAGTCATCGCCCTATATTACATATGATTGTGTATTTTTAATCATATTTGATAGGATTACAAAAAATTTGGAAGGCGATGCAATTAATTATAAGATGTTTAGCTACTTAATTACAATTCTTGCGGCTAATTTCAAGTAGCCGCCCTGGCCTAGCTTGTGATGGCCATTTTTTTCAATCCTAGCTTTGGTTTCCTTTGAGGTGTCAGGCAACCTAGCATCAAAATATTGAAGTCAGATATGACGTAGCACACTTTTATTTTAGACATAGAGAAAATTAAAGCTATTGAATTAAAGTTGTAATTTACCTTGCGGGTCCAGTTGGCATTTTCCTTCTTTCTTTGCCCTTTTCTCTTTTCCGTCATGGATGAGTGCTCTCCACTCACTCTCTGAAACTGCGAGAGGACGCTCATATCTAGGGTTAAATTGCAATTGCGTCCTATAGGTGTCCCTGGTATATTTCAAATATTTGCCGGCTACCTGAGCCACCGCTTTTCTGTCAAATGTGCCGACCCAAAAAAGGGCTTCTAGATAATCTAGAAGTTCTTTTTTCAGGTTGGAATTCTGGGAATTCCACCCTGTGCGTATGGTTGGGCCAAAAATTACCAACGCATGGCTCTCCAAAAACCTGTAGAACTCATTGTTTCCTACACAGAAAAAAATATATTATCATTAATTTAAAAATAAAAATCATGATAAATATGTTTTAGATAGAGTACATGAAATAGTTAAAATATTAGAATTTACCTGGGAGTTGTACGTGCTTTATAGGGACACCTTCATCATTCACCAACAACATGCCATTAATGGTCCCTGTGGAGCTGACACGTGTAGCTCCAGGAAACACAATAATGTAGTTGGCCATATCAGCCTCATCACTGCCAACACGTTTAGCGGTTGGCTGGGTGTTTGCTTGGGCAGGGTGTGTTTCGTGGTTGGCACCTAAAGGAGTAGAAGGTGTACAAGAGGGTTGCTGGGAAATCTCTTGCCCTTGTGTCCCACTACCACCAACACCGGGTTCAACAAGTGCCAGAAAACGCTACATACAAAAGAACTTTTTGTTATTTTAGTCAATGTAAAAATTAAAAATCAAACTATCACAATTCATCTCATGTAGAACAAAAAAAATATCCTTTTGAATTTTTATTATTACCTGATATGTTTCTAGCTGGCTCATAAGTTGTTTTATCCTCTCTTCTATTTCAGGTGTTTGAGGCGCATCTATCAAAGTATTAAATTCCGACCTTCCATCTCGTGCCTTTTTTCGCAACAAGAGCACTGGAGATAGGGATGAAGAAAGCTCTTCCTCATAGAGGGAATCATCAGGCGTACCATGGCTAGGTGTCTGCATATTTGAACAAAATTAATATTATTTCAATTATGTAAATAACTAAAATACCTGAAGATAGAGCAATGTTGGCACTTTAAATGTTCTTCCACTGGCCTCTTTCCACGATCATCCCGTCTCGGGGTTGTTCTTGTACTGCCCTGATCAGTCTGCCACATTGCAATAAAATTATAAATGTAAAAACTTGAAAACAATATATAACTTGAAAACACAAAATGAAAACTGAAATAATTTCTAATAAGACACCGGAAGACAGAGTTAGGGTTTCAAATATGCCTTGCATTGAATTCAGTCCTGGAAACATGTCATTGCACATTAAGGCACCCAAACAAGAGACGAGTTGACAATGAAGACCTTATTGAATATATTGTTGGAACAACTTCTAGTAAACTTGTTGTGAAGACCTTGAGGACATTTTTGGAGCAACATTGTTGAAGCTGATGGTATAGCATTGTTGGAGATGATCTTGAAGGGCCTTGAAGTGAAGCTTTTGGAGCAACTATTGAAAAATCCTTAGAGAATTTAAGTAAGGCACTTTCTATCTTCCATCACCTTTTTCCTTTCAATATCCTTTAAATGATTTTTTTGATATTTAATGTTTGAAATCACGTTATAATTCCTTGATTGTATGTGTTTGGGGACTTTCCCTTTGAAATTACCCAAAAATACCCAGGCAATTTTATCTTTAGGATGCATTTCTGACCCTATTGTTCAATATTTTAATTGATAGTAGTAAACATAGAGAGTTAGGGGGCTCTTGACTTGGTTTGGTTGGGCCATTAGATCCCTAAAATATACTAGGGTTAACCCCCCTTGAGTTGGAGGAGAGATAGCCTGAAGTGAAAAGAGGTTGGTGAGGTGACAATGGGGCTATTGAATTACACATGGTATCACACTTTAGCTTTAGGATTTTATTTTGAGAAGTGTGATATTTTGCTATATCAATTCTCAAATTGTTTACAACACTATTGTGAATAACTAATAAGAAGTGATGTTGAGGGGTTTTTGGGTATA
This sequence comes from Pinus albicaulis, assembly GCA_034641835.2. Classification (NCBI taxonomy): domain Eukaryota; kingdom Viridiplantae; phylum Streptophyta; class Pinopsida; order Pinales; family Pinaceae; genus Pinus; species Pinus albicaulis. The sequence goes on from JAXQQM020057927.1 coordinate 69,807, forward strand.
AGAAATAATACCATTTAAAAACTATGGTTCTCAGTCCTTGGCATTCCTTCACCTGGGCCTAGGGGCACACAAGAATAATTTCACACTAAACCATGCAAACTTAAAAGTAACTTAACAGACCCATAACGTAATAATAATAATCATAATTCCTAATTTCCTATTGTACGATATAATGCAAATTATTCAAACATGAAGCAATGAAGACATACAATGTTTGAATTTCAAGATTGATGAACCAATACAAGAAGTTAGAAACTAAAACTTTGATTCAATACTCTGTGTCCTAACTCCAAGAAGGAATCTAGTTTGTAGAACTGAACATGCATCGTGTATTATCAATTCTTAATTGACAACAACTAAAGGTCATCTACCTCATAAATTCCTTCCCATTTTGTGTTTTTATGTTATATTCCTTATAAAAGTGTCAAATTTCTCTCAAAGTAAGCAACCACAGAATAAAATAAAAAATAGTTGAGATATGATTGAGAAATGGTCATTTATTTCTTGAAAGGATCTTCACAATTTTTTTGGTTGTTTTTCATCTCAAGAAACAAGAAATGACCTAAGAAACTATCGTGATGTAATATAAGAAACAACACGGTGCAATGGCCATTTTCAAAGCCAAATGATGTCCATTAAGGACATGGCCTTTATTTGGTTCCTGTTTCATAGGAGTTTCAGGTAGAAATGGAACTTTGTTGTACCATTTCCAGTAGTAAAAAGGGAAAACCTTCTTTTTCCATGGGAAAAAATTTACCTTTCCTTTTTCAAGATAATCTAAATCACAAAAAATATGAACTATACTGCACACATTCTTGGATAATGTGAAAGTGGAAAAGGAATACCCTACACAAGTGATGCACACATGTACATTTGAACACTAATATATTTTGTAGTTGAAATGCAATGCTTGTTTTCATTTAAATGTAGGGTTTTTAAAGCAGGGAGAAATAATGGCTGCCAAATTAATAAGCGTTTCTTTGGCAAAAATTTAAATCTTGTATTGGGTGATGAAGATAATAGAGGGTATTAAATCTTGATTCTTGACATTGTGTTTAACTTGAATAACTCAAATGATTATAAATATCAGTGGATGAGTTCTTTTTTTCAAGTATGTCACTCAAAACTCTTATGTCAAAGCATTGTATGATGGCTAGCATTTGCTTGTTTCCCTTTCTTCAGTTCAATGTAAAACGTATATTAATATATTGGAGCACGAATGATAACTACAATTGTTTGCTCTGTAGTATATCCAACCCCAAGATTATGAAATTTTTTCTCAAGTGGAGCTATTGGTTATTGATGAAGCAGTTGCGATTCCATTGCCTGTTGTAAAGGCTCTGCTCGGGCCATATTTAGTGTTTTTGTGCTCTACTGTAAATGGGTAATAGTTATAAATGAGCCAACCACAATCACAAATTTTGTAATCATTCAGTTTCCATGGATAGTGATGATGATATTAACCCTATATATCAGTGACCTATATCTATATGAGAATGATCTCAACATTGACCTTGATATGGTTGTATGGATGTGACCTTTGGTATGTCATCAAAAAATCCCCAAATATAGAGAACTAAAGCTCATCACTTTCGATCTGGAGTACTACCCTTGTGATAAAGTTGATGAATTTTGATCTCCCATTCTCTACCACTTTGCACTTCACCTTCAATATAGATCAGACCAAGGGAAATTCGTTACTGGGTGTTGAGATGGATGAGTTTGTCGAACTAAAATCCATAGCTTAAACTTCATGAAACTGGTGGAGTCAAATTCATGCAAGCACAAACACATATTACACATCCTCTTTGAAACTCATCCGAAAGAACATTGGAAGACATCTAGAGAGAACCCTACAGCCTAACACAATCCAATGGAATTGACCAAAAAAACCCAAATAGAGTCAATCCTATTATAGGAGGAAGGGCCTGCAGTAAGAAATTACCATTTTGCAAGAGCTGATGGCGAATGCTATTCTGCAAGAGCTGAGGACGAATGCTGAGGGTGAATGTTGTTCTAGAGCTGAGGGCGAACGCTGAGGATGAATGCAGGGCGAATGTTGTTCTGCAAGAGCTCAGGGTGAATGCTGAGGGCAAATTCTGTTCTGCAAGAGTTCAGGGCGAATGCTGAGGGCGAATGCTGTTCTGCAAGAGCTGAGGGAAAATGATATTCTGCAAGAGCTGAGGGCAAATGCTGAGGGTGAATGCTGTTCCACAAGAGCTGAGGGCGAATGCTGTTCTGCAAGAGCTGAGGGCGAATGCTGAGGGTTAATGTTGTTCTGCAAGAGCTGAGGGCGAATTATGAGGGAAAATTCTATTCTGCAAGAGCTAATGGCAAATGCTATTTTGCAAGAGTGGAGGGCGAATGCACACGTGATATCAGAAGTTAATGTAGTTTTTAATAAAATCATTTTTATGTAACGCGCATATAAGTGTCATATTTTTATGTAGCACGCATATAAGTGTCGTTATACCTACGGCAAACAAAGTGTCGCTATTGCGACGGATGCCTCCAAACGTTGCAATTGCGACACTCAGACATTGTGTCGCACTTGCGATCTTTGGAGGTAGCCGTCGCAATAGCGACTCTTAGGGGCATAGTGTTGCAATTGCAACGTCTTCCTCCAAACGTCGCAATTGTGACACTTTTTCTAAGTGTCGGTATTGTGACACTTTTCTCTAAACGTCAGTATAGCGATGGTTTCGGGCGAGATTGAAAAAATTTGGGGAAATTTCCGACATTTGGTTAAAAGCGTCGAAACCAAGTGTCGGAATTTCCCCCAAATGTACTAGTGTGCCTATGACATACTGATTTTTAGCTCTGTCTAATTTTCTGGTGTTTGACACGTTCATAAAAATGACCTCAAGATCAGTTTGGTATCCCATTTTGAACCTCAACCCTATGCTTTGATTCCTTTGACCATCTGATAGCAGTTGACTGTACTTGAAAACTTGATCTCCCTCACACTAATACTCTTTGCATTATTTACCTTTGAGGCAGTGTAAAAATTATCTTGACAAACCTTAGAAAGACACACACAACAGTCCCTTGAATTTTTTTCTTCTGCTGGCATGATGGAGGCTCATTTTCCTCATTTCACCCTCTTTGCCTATCTTTCCAAAACTTTAGTTTTTAGGGTTGTTAGATAAAAATCATTAATGTTGTCTTCTAAGTTCTCTATAGCCCTTTCAATTTCATTCATTTATGTTCATTTCACCTCACCTTTTCCCTTCTTCATTTATAAATTCTAAAAATATTCAATTTCATGCTTGGTTGTGCTGGTGTATCTTTGCCCTTGTGATTTTTTGCATGGGCTCTTTGCTCAACACACTGCTGGTCCAATCAGTCCTAGAAACCCTTATTTTCCCTGAACATAGGTTGCTTCTACTTCTTTGCTTTGGATGTCCTTCAGTGAGGAGCTGGCCTCTTACCTTACCTAGTTTCTGTTGATAGCCACCTTGACACTCCTGCAGAAATGTCAATCATGGACAATTGTTCTTTGCAGATTTTAAATTTGATTAAGGAGGTATTTCTTGAAGGTTTTTATAATTTGTTTTGGTAAAAACATATTTTGACCTTCTTTTCCATTTGATTCACCTTCTTGGCACATGAAAAATACTGATTTAGAGCATCAAAGACAATCCTACAACCTATGAAACCTAGTGAGAGGCTCTTTAGACTTTTTCTTTGATTGAAAGATTGGCTTAGGGTCCCCAAGTATGAAAACAGAGTTTTTGATAATTTGATGTATTGAAGATCCAAAATCCAATGTACTTGATTTATCTAAAGAGTATACAGAGACAACTTTGAGACCATCAATGCTTGAGGCATTTGAGGAACGTGGGAAAGGGTAAGCTATTTGGCAATGGAAGTGGAAGGGCTATGGGTAGGAAAAACAAAGTACTAAGGTTATGGGTGTGAAAATGTGATAGAGATGAGTGTCATGAGCCCATGATGGGTCTTCTAGGAGTGGTAGCTTGACCATGACATGATAGAGTAGTGAAATAGTGAAAAAGGCAGTGAGATTTCTAAAACTCACAATATTCATGAATTTTGTTTTTAGAAATCTAGGATAAGAATTTAGTCATCTACAAAATAGAAAAAATTACTGATGACTAACAGAATCCACCATCTCTAATAGTGCGTTCAGTCATTGATCATCCTCCCACATAGATTCATTTATCTCCTGGTGAATCTCTTTCAATTCTATAACACACTGTGAAGATGACTTAGGCTTTTTTAATTGTACTTTTAGGGAATATTTCAACTCATCCATAGTCACATTAGGGTTCGCTGATACATATTTGATATACCAGTCCAACGCGCAATCTTGAAAAGCAGTGGCTAACTGCACTTTATTAACATCATTATTGTTAACCTGTTGTGATCTCTATACAACAACAGTGACAAACCAAAATTGCTCAGTATATTCATTTCCAATACCTATAAAATTAGGTAACTTCATAGACACGACCATATATACGCCTGGGGGAGGTGGAGGTGGAGGTGGAGTGGATGACTTGTGAGATGAGTGTGGAAGTGGAGTGGATTGGATCTGAACTATGATCAATGCTTCATGATCTGGTGAGACTTCTTCTTGGGAGATTTTGTGTCCACCAGCGTGCACAGATTCACTAGAACTACTAGTTTCTAGCTCGTCCTCATGATCAGATCTACCCTTGAGAGGGTTGTAAATAAACCCTTTTGCTAGGTTTGCACGGTAAATTCTTCCATTGCGCATAGTCGAGCCTCTTCGGGACATTTATGCAATATGTTCGCACAGAGAGCCCTGTTCGCGCAATAACATCTTCAACAATAACTTCAAAGATCACAGGAAATTACCTCTAGGACCCTTTAAAAATCTTCTTTCTGCTTCAAAACATGAAAAAAACTTATCAATGGTGAATTTTGTTACAAATCCCACGATCGATCCAATGATCTATTGCGCAGGTAATCTTATCACTTGTATTTTCTAATTGGTGTACTAATTTTTGAGTCCACTGAGTGACTACTTCGTCCTTTGCACACATATTAAATTCAGTCAGTCGCGACAACCTACAACAAACTATCCTGACCTAGGTTCAGATTTTATCCCGCAACCAACAAACTGTCCAACTGCTGGCCCTTTCGGCAATGACCTGCTTGCGCAGATCAAAGTCTCACCTGAAGCAATATGGGGGGGTGTTGGAAACAAGTTTCCACACCCTGAGGAAGAAATTTATGTGGTGGCCCTAAACCAGTGTATAAAATAACTTATTGCAAATTTTGAACAAATGCATGCATATATATATATATATATATATATATATATATATATATATATATATATATATATATATATATATATATATATATATATATATATATATATATATATATATATATATATATATATATATCGTATCATCTTTATTTAAACATAGATAATGCACATAACAGATAACAAAATCGTAGATCAACTAATTTGTTGCAGATACATATAACAGAATCATATCTTCACAATTCACAAAGTATACATTTGCGTGCAATAAATTAATCAGATCTACTCATATACTTAACCATCAACATATATTCATGCATAAAGGATACATATACTCGCGTAGATACAATTGACCATAACAGAAGTAAAGCAATATCAAAGAAATAAACAGTAAATAGATAGCTCAAATATCAAACACATAAAACATTTGGTTCACCAAAAAAGTCCTTGTATTAGATCCAAACAGTTCCGTACAATCAGACTTTCCCTTACAATTACCCTTCCACGCACATAGCCATAGGAGTCCACACACAACCAGGACTAGGTCTCCGCACACACAGCCAACAGGAGCCTTTCTACCCAACCCAAACTGAAACCCTTACAAAAATTTATCACATTCACATAAACACTTACTTAGATCAAAACATGGCTATCTTACTAGAATCGATCTATCTATATTTATATTCATTCAACGTGCAAACACTATGGTCTCAAACCATGGTTTGAGGCCCACAGTTTTCCCTTAACAACCCGTTTACTTAAAATAGGGACTTTGACCCAGATCCCCTTGAACTTTCCATACAACGCGCATAACCAAAAATACATACAAATAGTTGCTCAAAATTCACCCCAGGGGACCCCACTCCAACACAAGGAAACTTGCTTGGCATCAGTGTGACAAGCTAATAGTTGATTTGTTTATATAACTAACAATTGGGTGATGTGACAGTGCATAGTAAGACTCAATTGTAGCAAGGAAGAGGTAAAAGAAAGGAATTGGGTGGAAATTCCTTTTGCTATGTTTGGAAACCGTAATTCCAAATGAATGAGTTCTTTGCATACAATAAGTCTTCTTAACCTTGATTTTTTTTTACATTTTGTGGATATGTGTTATATTCACAAACATGTATTTGACAGGTATAACAACTAATTTCCAGTTATGGCGGGATTCTTCAATGGAATTAGAGTCCCTTGAGAGATAACATGGATGTGTTTAGATTACAAGAAAACGTGCTTGACACAAAAAGGCAAGGTAATTGGTATATTATTATGGTTATTTATACATTGACAGTTATGTGTAAATGGAAGTATGATGGAAGGGATTGCATGGCATAGGATACTGCCATGAAATCTTGAAGAAGGCTCAAGTTGAATTTCTCTTGGAGACATTAGGAACCCATGGGGTTGAGTCATGGTGTTTGTTTCTAGTTTTGTGCCTTTGGTATTTTGTGATTTTTTTTAGCTTGATTTATGGGTTTTGATTGCGTCTGGTGCTAGGCCTTACCACTTTGATTTGGTGTTGTATTGCTATTGATTTTCATGGTTTTATTCTTGTTTGCTTTTTTTATTTCATTTTATGTCTTGAGAGTCTTGGTAATTGGTTGGAAAGAGGAAAGTTAATTAAGCTCAGGAAGGTATAAATGGAACTTGATAGGTAACGTAAGACTCAAGTGAAGCTCATTGTGCATATAAGGGCAACTGAAGGTAAGAATATGAAAGCCGGTTGTATTGGTTGGGTCCATTCGAATAAATGGACGATGGAAGGACAATCATGAGAAAGGTAACATGAAAGGTAAATTAAAAGGATCTAAAATAACAAATTCCTTGGCTAAGTTGGGAACTTTTGTTCTCAGCGTTGTGCATGTTGTGCACAAATAAAGGAATTTCTCTTAACCTTGACCTTACGATATTTGGTAATTGTGTTGTGACTATGATTATGTTGATTTTTATAAATGCATATATGTATGTATGTATGCCGTTGACTGAAAATGTCATTAGGATTGTTTTGTGCTACTTTTCACATGTGTATATGTGTGTGTGCGCTATTTTCGTACAAGGTCGTCATGGGTCATGCTTGTTTTATGCTGATGTTTATATGTGTATATATTTATGTCGTTATCTAATAGGGTCATCAGGAATCATTCTTGTGGAGGAATGATAGGTTATGCAAGTGAATGGCATGAACAGGTTCTTGGCTTATGAGGAATCAAGTGGGAAGAGTAACCCTGATAGATCTACAAGGTCCATATCATGTGAATATGAATTTATATTATATGCTTGTACTATGCCTATCATATATGTTATGGACAAGTAATGCAAATGGATACATCAGCGGAATGAAAGCAATATGATCTTTGACATGCTGGGACAAGCATGAATGGTTGAAGGACACTAGAAGTAAGGTTTTTGGTAGAGTCAACATGTGGTCTGTGGATTTGAATTTTTTTTGTTGTATATATGTTGTACATGTTGCACCTATGATGTTGTGTGCACACAGTGTTGTGTATATATGGTGATGTGTACATGTAGCATATGTAGCATGGTGTACATATGATGTTGTGTGTCTGTTGTATATATGGTGTTGTGTGTATATTGCATATGCAGTGCTAGGTATATATGGTGATATATACATGTTGGATATGCAGTTTTGTGTACATATCGTACTGTGCGCATGTTGGATATGTGGTGTTGTGTACATATGGTGCTATGTACATGTTGTATATGCAGTGCTATGTACATATGGTTTTGTGTGCATGTTGTACATGTGGTTCATTAGGGGAATTTTGAGGTCTAAAATAGGCCTCCTAAGGAAATTATAAAATAATAGTGGAAATAATAAAATAAATTTGATTACATCATCAAATTTTAGAGGGAAAAAAGAAAAAAATAATTTTTCAACTCATATTTTCAACTTATCTCCCAAAATGTTTACTCAAATTTCGAGTGGGGTACTCGTTGGATGAAAAATTTAATTTTTCATCCAAGGAGTACCCATGTTGCATACTTTCGATGGGTCTCGCTAAACGAAAAATTAGAAATACATGAAAAACGTTATCGTAATCACATATTTCATGTATTTCTCATTTTTCATGTAGAAGGACCCATTTAAAGTATGCAACATGGGTACTCCTTGGATGAGGCATTAAATTTTTCATCCAACAAGTACTCATGCTCCAAATTTGAGTAAAAAATTTGGGAGATAAGTTGAAAATATGAGTTGAAAAAGGTAGTTTTATTATTTTATTATTTTTTAATATTTTTACCCTTTTACTTAAAAAATGGTGAATCATCCCCCATGGTTGACATCATCATCTTGAATCTTATCGGTTCTTATAAAGTTTATTTTTTTTGTACATTTTTCTTAGGAGGCCCATTTTAGACCTCAAAATCCCCCTAATAGGCTATGTACATATGGTGTTGTGTGGATGATTGTATATGCGGTAATATGTGCATGTGTTGTTGTGTACTTATTGTACATGTGGTGTTGTGTACATGTCATGCATGTGGTACTATGTACATGTGTTTTCCGTTATATTTCGTGGATGTGGTGTTGTGTACATGCGGTGTTATGTACACGTTGTATAGGTGGTGTTGTGTACACGTTGTATAAGTGGTGCAATGTACATGTGGTGTTGTGTACACGTTGTGCAGGTGGTGGTGTGTACATGTGATTTTTTGTACACATTGTGCAGGTGGTGGTACTGTGTACATGTTGTACATGTGGTAATGTGTGCATGTCGTACATGTTATGTTATGTACATGTGGTACTACGTATGTGCATTATGTAGTTCTGGTGTCCTAACATGTGTATTCGTTGTGTTTTATGTCTGATGTAGGTGTATGTATCTGTTTTGTTATATGCCTAGTGTAGGTGTATGTATGTGTTTTTTTGTACACCGGATATAGGTGTATGTGTTGTGTCGTATGTTGGATGTAGATGTATGTATTGTGTTGTACACCGGGTGTAGTTGTATATGTTTTGTTGCATGTCGCGTGTAAATGTATGTATTGTGTGGTGTTGTATGACGTGTGTGGATGTATGTGTTGTGATGTACACTGTGTGAATGTGTATGTGATTGAAGAGAAGCAAAGGCACTGGGTTCTTTTCGAGTGTGGTAACCGATTCAATGTATGTACAAAAAAAACAAAGGCATAAGTAAGAATTGATGAAGGATAAATATCAATATCTTATATTAGTTTTATTATGCATGCGATCTGTGATTCTGATTTATGATGGTTACATGTGATCTATGACTCTAGTTTATGATGGTTACATGTGATCTATGATTTTTATTGTGTGGGTTTCATTATTAGCTAACCAAATGTGATATGTTTATACATGATGATTTGATCAAATAGATAGTTTGACTTGTTGTGACAGGAAGTGAATAGGATTACAAGTATACCTTGTTGACGAGCTATCAATGAGGTATGATTTGAGTTTATTTCAATTCATATTGATTCCAATGGAAATTATGTGCATGGTACAGGAAATCATGAAATTCCCGATTTACGATGGTTGAAACCGACTGCAATAATTAGCAACATCATTGAAAAGGAATTGGAACAAGCAACAATATGTTAGTAAAGCACTTCATGAGCAAGGTCATTGTGGGACATTGGTACCCAATAGTGTTCATTGATTTCCATGAGCATGCTATGACCTGTATGATGGTTTTGAGGCAGGGATATGCCTTGGTTTTTGGACCTTTCGATGCAAGGAAACCTTTCCAAGGGAGGGGTCGCCCAAGGGACTGTGTAGCAAAGAAGGGGATGCCTGTGGAACTTGGAAGGTGTGTGGCTTCTTGAAATGGCATGACCATATTGCACAAGGGACTCTATAGCATAGAAGGTAAGGCTGAGAATGGATTTGTTTTGGTAATTATCATTGGCAGATGGAATCAAATGCACATTGGGAGTGTGCCCTAGAACAATGTGCTGGTAATTTTTCACTGAGAGGAAAAGTGATTCAGGATTGAAGCGTTGGACATTGGATGTAGTTTTACTTTGGCAATGGATTTTTGACATCCTGGGAAGGAGGTGAATCCTAGTGCTACTTTTAAGGGTGGAGGTGTGAGCCTATAATTCCATTGTTGCAAATGTAGGCATCATATCCTTTTACTTGTTGGTTGAGAAAATTTTCATATGTGTATATCATTGTAAATATTGTATCAAAATGGATTTATAAATCTCCAGTGTGATTATTGTAAATATTGTATCAAATTGTATCAATAGTATGATTATTTGTTGGTTGAAGAAAATGTGGTTGTTATTGTAAATAACGTAATGAGTTGTGTTATAAACCTCCAGTAAACGGTATGTTTGTCATGTTTTAAGCATTGGTCATTGTAAACACTACAACTATCTATGTTATAAATTCCCATATGCAGTATGTTTTTTTCAGTATTTTTCTGGTTGTGGGTGCCATTGAACACTAAGGTCAGTGTTCCCCCAAGGGGGAGGGTTCTATAACAACCCTGGTTAAAAATCCATGTAAAAAAATATATAAGGCCATGGTCATGGGACACACATTCCAAGATGAATGGTGGAGAAATCATCCTAGAGGGGTGTTCATTTGGTTTATTGTGGCTATGGAAATTGGCAAAGGCAATGAAAAAGGATTTAGAAAGGCAAAGTGCAATTTATTGGAATTTATTTATGAAAATAATGGAAATTGGGAGAAAAGGAAGGTGAAAGGCCATAGGTTACATGTGAGGAATAAAATGAAGGAAAATTGAATAAAATAGAGGCCTAATTATTAAAAAGGCTTATAAGGATCAGTACACAGAATTTTGTCAGTTCCATTTTGGAGCTCTCATTCTATTCTCTCTCTCATACTCTTGGATAATTAGAGTTTTCTTGGAGCACTCTTAGAGGAGCGTGGCATACATTGGATTTGGAGAAAGAAGGAAAAGGGATGAAGGAAAGCGAAAGGGGACAATGGGATCATCAACTACAACTGGGTTTCTTTGCAGGTATTGAGTTTCATGTATGGTTTCCTTGCTAGTTTTTTCATGCATAGAACATGCATGTGGTTTCTTGGTTATGAGTTGTCATTGGCATGGAGGATTGCCTAGATTGGAAAAGGTTTTTCCCAGCCTTTCCATTTCCTAGATAGCCATCTTGTTGTAGGTTTATTTCCTTTTTTTTTGGTTGGTTCTCATGTCCTTTGGTTTTGGGTTGAGTTATTAGTTCTTGGAGCCTTGGTTGGACAAACACTCTCGAGCCCTGTAATAACTTGGGTGGAGTTACTAGTCCTAGAGCCTTGGTTGGGAAAACACTCTGGAGCCCTTAGTGGGTTTAGTTACTAACCATGGATCCTTGGTTAGATAAATGATTTGGATCCCAACAATATCTACGGGTTCAGTTACTAGTCTTGGATCCTTGGTTGGAACAAATGCTTTGGAGCCTTGGATAACTTGGGTAGAGACTGATCTGGTGATGATTAGTGATGTCTGATCGTGAGGTGGAATCACTGGTGGAGGTTTGAGGTGGTTTGGCCTCTGGAATACCTGATTTGGTTTTAGTTGGTTTATTCCATGATATACCACATTCATGCTTGGAATATGGCACGGGGGTGACTAGATGAAATAAATATTTGGTTCAACCTACTCTATGGTCGGGTGGTATGTGGAAGTCCCAGACCTGGTTTCATTTTGCATATGTTAATAAGAGATTATTCCCTCTTGTATTGATGGGTAAATATACTTATTTACATGTGGTTTTTATGGATTTTATATCCTTGCTACTTTTGTTGGTTATATGTTGGTTACGAGTGAGTTTTATTACAATGATAATGTATGGCTCTCATCATGTTTTGGTTCATCATTGAATTTACAATGAATATATGGCTTAATGGATGGTAATGCAGTTATTGTGATGAGGCGCCAATGCTTCTTAGCGATTCTCAGATAAGTGTGAGACCCCTATGCTCATATATGTTGTTTAAACCTATAGAATGCATATTTTTGACATGTTTGAGGAAATGTCTATCGTGGCTAGTAAGCGTCTAGTCAAGTCCTTGTTCAAGTATTTGCATTTGTATCATTATTACGATGTTATTTTTTCATTTATAGAATTTTCATGGAGTTATAGGCAGTGGCCTAAGTCCTATCCCTAAAAAAGTGGCACCGAATCTTGAGTCACTAGCACAGAACTACCTAGAAAAGTCCCCAGTCACAAGCATGCATTGTTGTGGGAGTGATAGGATGGCCCCACTCTCATGCATGCCCATTTCAAGGGAGTGACTCAGGCTTTAATGTAACAAAATTTCAGTTTTTCTCAGGGGCTGGTCACCTAGAAGGGTTGGATGGCTCCTGGGGGTATTGTTGCATCTGTAGAAGGATAGGTTGATTGTGTTTCGCTGGTTCCACTTCCTTAACTGATACATAGGGATTTGAATCATATCATAGTAACTCTTCTTCACATGTTTACCCTAGTTGGCTAGTTACTTGGGTAGATGTGGGAGGAGGGTGTTACAGTGAAGTTATAACTTTGTTATTCTTAGACTTGTATCTTTTATTCGATAAAGGATACATTGAAAATTTCATATGTATTTGGGTAAGCTGTAGAATACTAACTCATTTCTATATTTTCCATTTTTCTCCTACCGAATACTTATTTCATTAATTTAATCCATCATTTTTTCTACATGGAGTTTTGTAGGTTCGGTAGAAAGAATGCCAAGACTCTACTTGGTCTCTGTCACAAGAAAAAATCCTCCTTAACTGAATTAAAGTTTATTTGAACCATTTTGTAGGGGACTATATTAGTTTCTCTTTTTACTCCAGGTTTTCTCTAGTTCTTGCTCTGTTATTTTCTTTTATATGATATACTTTGTTTTGTTGTGAAAACTAGAGTTTTAAAGTAACCCTCTCTCTTTTGTGGAAATGATTAAAGTGGAAATATGGGGACAACTCTAGACTTCTCTCAACAAGAGTCGACCTCCACATTTCGCCTTCTCTTTGCAAAAGTTTATCATTCAATAAGGAAAAATAATTTTTCTGTTACTTTCAAAAGGAAAACCCCTTTAGATTCACCTTGTGTTACCTATTTATTTCATGGTTATTTAATTATTTTAGGTTATGATTTTAGAATTGAAACCCTAAAATACCATGGCTTATTTGGCCACTGTAAACCTTGGCATGAACCTTTTTGTTTATGGACGCATTTTCAAATATTGTGCTATGGATATTTTCTTTTTTATATAGAAATTTCTATTCATTTATAGGGTTTTAGTTCTTCTTGAATTTTCTAATTTTGTTTTAATATTTTCCTTTGAAAACTTTTAATATAATTTTATGTCTACAATAAGTAATGGATATGGTTTCTTGAACCTAAGGTTCTCCTAAGGTATACTAAGAATTTATTGTATCTTATTGTATTCATTGATATTGTTTTTTTGTTAATATACCACCTCTTATGTTTTGATATTATTGAAAATTCATGAGTACATTCAGACTCTCGCATATTTTTAAAGTTTTTCATGTATACTTATTGCATATCATTTCCAATAATTAACGAGCTTTTCAACTCCTCGTCTCTAGGTCAGGTGCTCTCTCACATATTTTGAATTTTTTTCCTTTATACTTATTGTGCATCCTTTCCAATACTTAACGAACTTTTCGACTCATCCTCTCTAGGTCGGGTTCTTTTGAACTCTTAGTTGCTTATTATGTATGTGAATGACCCTTTCATCAAGGAAAAAGACACCTAGTTTTTTTTTTCCAGTTTAGTTACCAAGCTTTTGTTTTTAATTTTTTATTAGGAAAACTATGTAATAAATTACCCTCAGAAAGATTTTATGGTTTAAATGAAAACGTGCCTTCTTTTTAATCATTTCAAAATACCATGGCTGAACACTTCATTTGGTGGTGACATTATTGTTACATTTTTTCACATGGATCATTCTCGACCATTCTGGATAATAACTATGTTATTTTGAAAAAACCATACTATCATCCAAATATATGTTTGATAATTTAAAAATAATTTATTGTATTGACTAAGGTTATTGATGAGCCCCAGTATTGCAACAAGGATGTTGCAACACCCATGGCTACCAAATTTAATTTATCAATCTGGGATTTGTACAAAATTAAGAGGGGACATTGTTATATGCATAGTAGGCTAAGTTATACTCAAGTTGCTATGAGGCAGTGGATCAAACCAATGTGTATAGAGACCATTTTTCAAGCTGAATCTAGGTTTTAAAATAAAGGGAATTATAATCTACTTGTAAGAAATGTAAATGTTGCATAAAAGGACATTCCCATCTACTTGTATGAAATATAAATATTTCATAACAAAAAATTATATTCTACTTGAAAGAAATTTAAATGTTGCATAAAAAGAGAATATTAATCTACTTGCAAGAAATTTAAATTATAAAAATGAAAACGCTAACCTATTGAAGAAAAAAAATAAATCTAGTTACATAAAGTAAATAGAATGAAATCAACCCTAAACTATTGCATTCAAAGGAGATTATATGCTAATGAAAAAATTCAATAACTTATTCAAGAAGTGACAGAGTAAGCTATCTTTGTGCCATTAAATTATGAACTCAATCACTAACCCTAATTGTAGGAATAAATTACAGAGATGAAAATAAAGGTCCTAAGTGGTCTTTGATCTTCCCTAAGCTTAGTTCCAATTCCTAAGAGGAATTATGAAGGTATAATAATAAAAAAAAAAGATTAAAGAGAAATTATAGTCAAGGTTTGAGGGATTCTACATGGTGCTACAAGATGTTACAAGACTGCTACAAGATGCTACAAGATTTCCATGTTTTTCTATAGGATTGAATCTAAGAGTATTCCAAGGGCTCAAAAGGTGATATGAAGGTGAGGAAGGGTATTATAATGTGGTTCAAGGTTATGTAAGTCATTTCCAAGCCTAGTACTCCTCAGGAGCCCATCTTGCACAAGGAGGGAAAGCAAACAATGACCTCTAACAAATTTGTCCTCGATTTTCTGTATGCAGACTACTTGAAGAAGTTGATGAGGATGGAAATAAGGTAAAGATGGTAGGGTTAAAGGTGGAAATGATAGTTCCCTTCCCTGAAAACCAATAGTATTACTTTCACATCATAAATATTACTCAAATTGCAAAACATTTTAAGCATGCTAACCATACTAATTGCGGAAAATTAAATTGGAAAGGAAATGACGAGTTAAATTTTATTCAAGATATAATTATTGCATCAAAGGAAACCTATATTTTTTTGTTTTCCAATACAAATCCTACATCCATAATTTCCAAGAGAGATGATTGATAAATATTCAAAGGAAACTTTGTATATTAACAAAGCTTGGAAGAAAGGAAATACTACTAAACAAAGTACATAAACGAAAGATGCATAATAGAATGGTACTAAGGAGAGAGACTAGAGTGCTTGTGTTGGGCCCTAACCCAAGGGTACTCATCCCTATATAACACACACATATTAATTGAAACCAAATGCTTCTCATTTATCTCAAAAAGTGCTCAAGTACATGATATGGAAATGAAAATGACAAGTTCAATTTCATAGCTCTAGTAGTAATTATGATCCTCTAAAAAGTTGAATCCTACTGAGCTCTTGGGCTCCTTTATTTATAAAAAATGATTGAGGGCGAAGCTTCCTTTAAAGTAGGGTTACTTCACTCCAAAATCCCTATAAAGGTGGATCTAGTTCCCTGAGATCCTTGCAGCCACTGAGTGTAGTATCTGCCCAATAGCCAGCTGAGTTTTTTGGTGAGTTAATGTAGGGAACGAGCCTCCTACATTCCCTCCATATGGTCTCCAATGTACTTCTGCATAATAAATACTCTTGTTCCTACGCATTAATCATGTTAGTCCACAAGATATGATAAACATTCCTTAATCTCCCTAATAAACACATTATAGTCCAAAAGGGTGTTATCAAATGCAAAGAGAGAGGTAAATATATCCTGAAGGATGGTCAGATGGGCCTTGATTTATACCTATTAATGAGGCCCATCAGTTACAAAACTTCATTCCATGAGTATTGATTTCCTTTTTAATTTATAACATTGGTCATAATCGACCTTTTCGAATTATTTTGACTGCAATTGATATCATTTACTAGGTTTTTATTTCGACTACTTGAAGGGTTTAATTCCTTAATCAATATAATATGTAAATTCATTTATTTTCTCTATCATTCAAAGCCTATACATATATACATCCTTATATGTTTATAATTAAATTTATTTGACATAGGAACATGGTTCCAAATTCCATTCTTTCTGAAGCCTTTAAGCGAATTCGACTTCACCATTGTATTTATTTAAGTTTGTAATTACAATATTGTTTTTCACTTAATATTTATAGAAAGAAGGGATGCTATTAACGTACCCTATGCAACTTTTTTATTTCAACTATTTAATTCTTTATTCAAATTTTTCATATTTGCGTGTATCTAGAAATTCTACTTAACATTTTCATCAATGCAAACAGAAAGTAGATATTTATCATAGAATTGTATAGTAAAACCCTTACATTAAATATGAACATATTCTATCCAATCATTTAACACCATGTATTCACAATTTTGTGTAGAATAACCAAAGAAATATAATTTTTTCTTCTTTTCATTTTCTTTCATAAAACATTTAGAATTCTTGCACATATTATAATTACATGTATACTGCATATAAAAAAACTTAGCATAAAACTAATAACAAATTGTTTAGAATATCGACTTAACAAGGATTTTCCCTGGAAAAAAATGTTTGAGTTGTAATGCTCCTCCCAACCTTGACTCGTCCTCCTGGGTGAGTCCCCTCGAGCTTCAATGGACTACAAACTAGCATAAACTCTCTTCTCTTATTTTCCCCTTTATGTACACTATACCTCCTGCACTCTAGAGATGCACCATGTAAGTCTTACTATAGTATAGGATAGAAGGACCATTTTTGAGGATTCTATTGGTAGTTGGTAACTAAATCCTTCCTTATCCATTAGGTGGTAGATAGTTTCTTGCTTATTAATGAGCTCAACTCTTCCTGCATTCCTAAGATAAAATCATGTCTTCTTGGTAGAGTTATTGATCAATATATTTTCCATAATTAAATAATAGAATCCTCAAATTATATTCCTAGGTATTATATCATCTAAGGGTTAATAAATCCAATTGCTAGCTTTCAGTCCATGGTTTTCTCTTCAATAATTTACAACCTCAGAATTATTTTCCAGGTTTTTATTAATAAATTAACAAAACAAATTTACATAAAATAACTATCAGTAACATAATACTAATATACTAATCCCAATTAAGTCTTAAAGTTTGAACACCAACACACTTAACATATACAATATCTAAAAATAAAGAAAAAGTTAGGGGATATCACATCCTCCCCCACTTGAGTTTGACACTATCCCAGTGTCTGCTATGGACTGCAACCCAGTCTCAAAATAAGGATGGATATGCTTCTTTAAAAGAATATTCCTATTACCACATTGCATCCTATGGGCTAAAGTGTTTCCACTGAACTTTGACTTGGGCTACAGCTTTATTCCAGAGCGTGACTTCCTTATAGTCTAGTATGCATGGAGGTTTTTCCAATAAATATCCCTCTAGTTCTACCTGTAAAACATTCCAATCAATTATGTGATTTAGATCATGTACATATATTTTTAATAATGAAAAATGAAACACATCATGAAATTTTTTTTTGTAAGTTGAATTTTTTTCATTACTCAAAAGGTATGTACAGAGATGTCAAAATGCATGTGGCCTCACCCCGACGAGGTTTGCTGACCAATGCTATTACCATGCTACATGCAAAAATAAAAATATCCAACTGAGAGGTCCACAGCCTTATAGGCCTCACACACACAAAAACAAACATAACTAACAAGATAGTGGTAACCATAATCAATATTAAGAAGTGATAAGAGTAACATTGTTTGGCTTGGTCCTTGGAGGAGGAAGTGGGTGGTATAGACAATGGACATGTTGCTCAAAGTGAGAAAGCCAAGTTTCCAGCTTCTCTATATTCTCTGTCAATATATTTTTTCCACTCCAAAAAATCACAATCCATTCACAATCGTGGCATTAAAAGTAATTGATTTTCTCCATCTTGTCCATAACTGCCTCGTACTCTTCCCTCCATACCTTGGCCTCAGATTCCAGTGTGTCCATGATAGATTGGAACATCTACTATTGTGTCTAAGCTCTCATGTTGTGACCAACAACTGCACATCCAAATAACCCCATGTTTTCCGTCCCACCACACTACCCCTGAGAGCTCAAACCTTGTCCACGTATTTTTCCCCTACTCCTACTACCTACCCTACAATCACCCTGTGCCAGAATCCCACAATCCCTGCCTCCCAAAGGACAGACCAATGATCTTCTCCCACTACAAACTCCATGACCACCACGAGCTTTACCCCAATTACTTATAGTATCATGAATCCCGCAATCAGCTCTGACTCCCACACGGTCACCCTAGGTACTAGCAAAATCATAATTCCCCTCGCTTATCCAAGATAATTTTTGCTTCACCAACATAGGAGCTCGTGAGGCTCGGGGAATTGGCTTCATCCTAGAAGCTAGGCTGAAACACAAAGTCCCGAAATGAGCCCAAATCGACACCAAAAAACCACCCAGATAACCCCTAAATCGAATCGCTAACAACTACACACTCTTCTAGCCAACTGAGCACCACTAGAGATCCTACACTCCACACCACAGCCAAAAGAGGTGAAATGACCCAGCCCCGTTGTTCTCCACCAACTGAATTCACCGCTAAAATATTACAGAACTACGTTAATACTGCCAAAAGACCCCTCACCAGGAGGGTACAAAGGAATGTATCCTAACACACACAAGAAAGTCACAACACCAAGACTCCAAGGAGCTTGAGTGTCACGAGAGTCATTGGGATTCCCCGAATGGATTTCTTCGACCAGCAGCACTAGGAAACAAAAACCATATAATGCCAAACAAAATGAGCCATAATATGGCCTGCTTCAGAGCCTCAGCCTGAGAAAAAAACCACCACCACAAACCCTGGTACAATTGACAAATGTGCCAACTACTGTACACAAAGAGCCAAAGCACCACCACCCAAAATACCAACTCTAGGAACCACCCAAGCCCAAGACACCTATACCCAAACACATCCACTTCTCCAACATACATACCTTCTAGACAAAATATGGAAAGGAAAGATTCACCTAGAATGGAAAGGAGAGAGTTGTTACCTTAATAATACCGTAGGAGGAGCGACGATTGGAGGTCCACCACCATGCCCACATGACCCAGAGAAAAGGAACCATGAACCAATTCACATCTCATAGAGAGCCAGATACCAATTAGACTACTGCATGGTATCCACTACTTAACCACCTTAACGTTGGTGTCATGAATCCACGAGGATATTCTTTACCCTCTCGTGCAGGCAGGGGATGATATTTCACATACTCTAAGGCAGAGACATTAACCATGGCATAATGGGAAGACAAAATTTTTGCCCTCTTTCGCCCATGCCAAATGTCATTTTTCATGCTTCAGACTTTAGTGAGTTCCAACTTTCCACCACCCCCATCAAGGAAAACACATCATGAACTTGTATGCTTGTTGGAAGAGCAAGTTGATTGGAAACCAAATCTATCCTTGCTAACACTTCAAAGGGATATTTTGGCGACAACTTGGTACAACTACCAATTTTAAGAGCACTATTATTAGTTTTAATTTTCAAATAAATGTGGTCACCAACATTAAATTATTTGTGAAGTCTCCTTAAATCTACATAACTTTTCTATCAATCTTGAGTTGTCTTTAAATTTTGTTTAATTTGTTTAACTATTTCCTCCATTTCTTTCAACATATCTAGTCCTAAAACCAAACTATCTTTAGGATGATCCCAACTTAAAGGAACTTTACACTATCTCTCATACAATACTTCAAAATGACTCATCTTTAGTGAAGTTCGATAACCATTGTTGTAGGAAAATTAAGCTAAATGCAAATAATTCTCCCACTTAGTGGGCCTATCCATAACATACATCTACAACATGTCATCTAGGATTTGATTGGTCCTTTATGTTTGACCATCAGTATGAGGATGATAAGCTATACTAAAATTCAATTTTATATGTTTGCTTCAAAAAAACCTTTCCAAAACTTAGAGGCAAATTTCACATTACGATTTGAGATTCTTAGGCATACCATGTAGTCTAAATATTTCCTTCATGAATATTTATGCTATATTAATGGGTTTGAAAGTAGACTTCATAAGTATGAAATGTGTTTCCTTAATAATTTTTTCTGCCACAACCATTATAGACTCATGTTGTTTTCTATTTTTTGGAAAACCAGTAATAAAATCCATGGATATTACCTCCCATTTCCACTCTGGAATGAGTAAAGGTTGTAATAATCCATCATGATGTTGATGGGAATATTTACCCTACTGACATTCTAAACATTTTTCTACATATTCTGATATTTTTTACTTCATATTAGGTCAATAGAAGTCCTTTATCAACATGGTTATTAGCTTCTGATAACAAAGATGTATAATTGTAGGATTTTATGCAACTCATCCAAGATAAATAGTTTTATGTTTTTATCATTGGGTATATAGATTGTGTCTCTATACATCAATAAATCCTCTTTATTAACAGAAAGATCATTTCCTTCCTCATCTTGAGAATCTAATTTTTTACTTTTTCCCTTGATTTTAACATATTCTCCATTAAAACCTGCAACTATTTTTACTTTATCAGTCAATTTTATTTACCAACTACTTGCAGAAATAGCACCAACCTAATTTATTTTCCCACTAAGAAAATCTTCTATTTTGTTTTCTTTTCCCTTAATATGTATTATTTTTAAATCATAATCACTAAGGAATTCAAACCATTGTGCTTGCCTAACATTTAAGTTTGGACGGCCAAAGAGATATTTAAAACTGACATTGTTAGTTTTCAACTAAAATCTCCTCCCTATAAGGCAATGCCTCCACATTTTCAAGGCATGAATAATAACTTCTAATTCCATATCATGAGTTGCAAAAATATTTCATGTTCTTTAAGTTTTTGAGATGCATAGCTTACCACATGACCTTCTTTCGTTAATACTCTCCACAACCCTTCTTTACAAGCATCAGTACATACTATAAATTATATTTTGGGGTTATATCGATTTAAAATTGAAGAAATAGTTAATGATTTATTCAATTTTCAAAGTTTTCCCGACATTTTTTTCCACTAAAATTTAGTTCCCTTATGCTATAAAGAAGTAATTGGGTAAGCTAATTTGGAAAACCCCTCTATGAACCTCCTATAATTACTCGTGATTCCCATGAAAGACCTAATATTAGCCACATCCTTAGGCACTAGCCACTCCATAATGGCCTTTATATTCTTTGTATCTACATAAACAATCCCCTCTTGAGATATAACATGCCCTAAATAATGAATCTATGTTTGGTAAAATACACATTTTCTAACATTAGCATACAATTCATTTTATCAAAGTGTTTGGAGAACCATTTGCAAATGGTGATCATGTTCCTACCTATTCTTAGACTAGACTAAGATGCCATCAATAAACACAACAACAATTTTTTCTAAATATGTCTTGAGTACACTATTCATCAGACACATAAAAGTGGTTGGTGCATTACTGAGTCTAAACGGAAGCGATGAACTCATAATTCCCATACCTTGGCCTAAAATAATCTTATGAATTTCTTCGTCTTTGATCCTGATATGGTGATATCATGATATTAAGTCAATATTTTAAAATATAGTAGCTCCTTTGACGTGATCAAATAGGTCGGAAATCCAGGGTAATGGATACTTATTCTTGATCGTCATTTTGTTGAGTTGTTGGTAGTCTATGCAGAGTCTAAGGGTTCCATCCTTATTATTCACAGCAAGAATGGTGCTCCCAAAGGTGACACACTTCATCTTATATATTTCTTGTCCAACAACTCTTGTAGATGCATTTTTAGTTCCATCAATTCTAGAATACTTATTTTTTATGGATATTTAGATGTCGGGACTACTCCAAGGACAAATTTTGTGGTGGAATATATGTCCCTTAGTGGAGGTAGTCCTGGGATTTCCTCTGAAAAAATATCCTTATACTTTTCTAGGAGAAGATAATACTCTATAGAAGGTTTCTTATTACTCTTACAATGGTCTTCAGTATGAACAACATACACTTTACATTCTTTTCAAGAGCATTTATTTAACTATAAGGTAGATATTTGCCTTACTAAAATATCTCTTAGAACCCATTTATTGTACAAGTTACCCCTTCATCATTGACACATGAAATATTTTTCCAAATAGTTCAATACTACCCTATGTTGTTCTCGAAAATCCATGCCAATAATGATATCATATGATCCTAAAGGAAGAATATTCAAGTTATGTTTAGAGTGCAATCAATTTAAGTATATTTAAAAGTTTTTTTTTTTCATCTCAATAACCCTTATTTTGGTTCCTATAACTCAAACTAGATCTAGGATCAATTAACAAAGATATAATTTTTCCAAACATTTTAACTTGATTCTCTACCATGGTGGATTGATGGTCATCCTGCCTATCATCTAGTGTTGCATTAATCCTTGGAATGTTATGGGAAAAATACCATTTATTGTAGAGGTATCTTGTATATTATGTGTTGTTTCATTCTTATTCAAAGGATTTTGTGTAAAATTCCTCCATATATGATTTTCATTACAACCCCAACATTTAATTGGTGGCCTTGAAGATTCATCAATTTTTCAATTCCCAGTTCTTGTTACTAGTCCACTTCCTTGATTTATATTTCCTTGTTGATTTACATTCTTACTTTAATTATCCCCCTAAATACTTTTAGAAGTATTAGAAAATGAAAGTTTCCTAAATCCTTTATTTTTAGCATTGAATTTTCCATTCTCCTTTGCCAACCAACTCTTAGAACTATCACTTTTTTACTTATTCTAAGTGTACAAAAATTTCTATTTTCTTATTGTTTCATCCATTTTTTCAGATTATCAAATCCAATCCTTTATTTGTAAAAAAAAGGTAAACAATTGATAAACCTTTGAAATTTTTCCTTTTCTTCTTTAAGACATAGCACGTACTGCAACAGGATCATAATTTATTCACAAATTAATCCATTGTTAATGTTGAAGATTGCAACAAGAAACAGTAAAGGAGGCATCCTGAAACATCATCCTTGATCCTAGTTGGAAAATAATCACCTAAACTAGGTGGGGCCCACATAGGCTATTTTTAGGTGTATGTCTATTTTTAGATATGGTGAGCATATTCTATATGTAGCAGGAGGCTATTGGTAGATGGTTGGTAAAATGTGAAAAATAGATGAAATTCTATTTTTAGAATATTGGGCGAAGTCTATTTATAGAGTGCTGATCTAAAAATAGATGCATGTCGATTATTATTAGCTCTTAATAATAATCAGACTCTAAACATCAACTTATTCTCTTGGAGCACTTCAGTTTAGTGCACAGATGTGGCACATCATCTGATAGAAGGAATTACGCTATTCTTAAGGGTTTACTGGAGCTAATGCATGGAGGAATCAGTTAGAACTCAAGTGGCAGAGTTATGACACAGTTGGAAGAAGTAGTTATGGAGTTGTATTTAGTTTAACTCAGTTAGACTCAGTTGAGCTAGTTATATCTAATCTAACTGAATGATACACTAGTGAGAGTGGAGTGAATTAATTATTTAATTAATTCACAAATAATACCTCATTAATCAACTGAAAAATACATCATTTAACTACAGTGCATGGCAGTTTCAGTGGAGACCAGTGGAGAGATAGGTGAAAGGGCAAGATGGACTATCCGTTGTGACTACTAGTGATGCATGAATTGCATCTACATATACATTGGAGTTGCCAATGATAATAACACAGTCAAGGAGAGTTGGATTACATCGAACTGGTCTTTTCAATCAGCTTGGATTGCGCAGTGGAGGCAGGCTAGCAGGTGGCAAAGATCGGTGCATGGATTTGAAAGATTAGGCCTGATTAGTGTATGACGATTGTACTATACTGAGAGCTTGTGATAAGCTTTGTATGCTTGTATGAGATTTTCATATGATCTCCATGTTAGATAATATATAGTTGGGGTTTTCAACTTCAGGATTTCCCAGTTAAAAATTGTGTTATGTGCGATTGATAATTTTTGTTTATGCTTCACATGTGTGTGCAATTAATTTTTCCGCAAAAGATTAACAAGTGGAATAGATTCAGTGTCTTGCATAAAGTTAAATAGTGTGAGATCAGGTGTATCTAGGACATATTCATTCTTAGTGCATATAATTTCTACATGGTATCAAAGCATTGTTGATTGAATATTTCAATTGTGAAGTGAGTTTGTGTTGGTGGACAATTCGAATTTGCTGCAGGAGTTTCTTGGTGCGACAGTTGAGTATACATTGAAATGTCTTTCAATGGGTTGCGGTTGGAGTATGCACTCAAGGGAAACTCTAACTACATATCCTGGAAGGACAGGATGGAGGCAGTGCTTGAAGATAATGGCTTGAAGGAATTCATCGAGAGAGATGTTCCTAAGCCCACTTCGGCGGATGCTGCAGTACTTGACGCATGGCAAAAGAAAGTAGCAAGGACGAGGAGGATTATGTTGGAAGGTGTGAGAGACCATATTGTCTCAAGCCTTCATGGGAAAGCCACTCCATATGCTATGTGGAAGGATTTGACAGATTTTTTCCAAAGCAGAAGTGACCAGAGGAAGTTGGCACTTAAAGACAAGTTTAGAAAAATATAAATGGAGAAGAATGACACTATTCCGGTATACTTGACAAAGTTTTTCCAATGCAGGGATGAGCTTGGGAGTGTATGAGTCAGTGTTGATGATGATGAATTGGTGAGCTTGGATCTCCTTGGGCTTCCGAAGAGTTGGCATAGCTACGAAGACTCTGTCAATGGACGGGAGAAACTACCAGGTTGGGAGCGACATTGGTCGGATCTTGTGTAGGAGGATATAAGGCAAAGTACCAAGGATGGCTCTTCATCAAAGCATGATGATGAAGAGGATTGTGCTTTGGTTGCCAAGGCAAAGAAGAAGAAGGGAAAAAAATTCAATTCTATATCTGAGGCCGGTGAAGATGGCAAAGAGCGTGACATGTCCAAAGTGAAGTGTTTTCACTGTCACGAACATGGGCATTTTGCCACAAATTGTCCACGGAAGAAGAAGAAAAAGCAGGTTGTTGGAGCTGCAGCTAGTAAGGCTCTTGCCTCGCAATTTGAGCTTGACTTCTCATTGATCACATGCATGGTTTCTAGTGCATTGGGATCAGGGTGGTACTTTGATAGTGGTGCTTCCTTTCACATGACGGGAGATGTGAACCTTTTCAGTGACTTGGTGGAGAAAGATCTCCAGTTGCATGTTGAGTTGGGCGAAAATGGACGATACAGTGCAACAGGAATTGGTACCATTACCTTTCAGAGGGAGTCAGGTAGACTCATTATTTTACAGGATGTTGTGCATGTTCCAGGTTTAAAGAATAATTTAATCTCAGTCGCAATGTTAGAGGATAAAGGCTATTATGTTGTCTTTAGTGAAGAAAAAGTTTTCATTCGGTACAAAGCAACAGGACAAGTCAAGAAGGTTGGGATTCGAGCTAAGAATATTTACATACTTGAAGTAGATGGGATTTCTACAGAGCTTCCTACTGTTGGGAAGTGTAAGAAAACATTGCAATTGAAGCTTGATAAGGAGCTAGATTTGCATGCAAGTAATAGTGAACCTCGAGATGTGGAGCAGCCGCAAGATGAGGATCATGGAGTGGGAGAAACCACTCATGTAGAGAAATTTCGTGCCAGATGGGCAGAGGGAGTGCATGAAACTATACCACCAGGTGAGAGGTGGGGCGACATGCATGAGTAATCGCGAGAGGAGATTTCTGCACTAGAGAATTTGGCGGAAATTCCGACGGCCAATTCGTCGCTATTCCGACACATATTCGTCGCAAGAGCGACAGTTCAAGGGCGGACAAACCGTGGTTTCTCATGCCGTCGCCGTTCCGACGCAAGTAAAAAGTGTCGCACTATCGACACTTATTCCGACGTTCAGAACAGGCGTCACTCTTCCGACGTCTCACAAACCGTCGCGGCTCCGACGTTTTAAACGTGGTTCTTCCGACGCTCATTAACCGTCGCAGTTCCGACTATACGTGGTCCGACGTTTTTGCGTCGCTCTTCCGACGCTTGTAAACTGTCGCAATTCCGACTAAATGTGGTCCGACGTTTTGGACGTCACTCTTCCGACGTCTGGAAGATGTCGTAATTCCGACGATATGTGGTCCGACGTTTGGAACGTCGCGCTTCCGACGTTTTCATACTGTCTCTCTTCCGACGTTTCTGGGTTGTCGCAGTTCCGACGTTTAGCACGTCGCGCTTCCGACGTTTTCATACTGTCTCTCGTCTGACGTTTCTGGATTGTCGCAGTTCCGACGTCTACAAGGCATCGGTAGACCGACGGAGGGTTCAATTTTAAAAAAAAAAATTAAAATTTTAAAAGACGAGAAACGTTGTTTTGAAGATATTATATGAAGTAAAACAGTCCATGAAAGTGAAATAGCAGTTTGTAGAATAGTAAAGCAACAGATAGAGTACCGACGTCCATTGTTCCAAATACAAATTAAAGTACCCAAAACCCTACAACGGTGAAGTAAAACAGTCCATGAAAGTGAAGATATTATATGAAGTAAAACAGTCCATGAAAGTGAAGATATTATATGAAGTAAAACAGTCCATGAAAATCACTAGAGAATTTGGCGGAAATTCCGACGGCCAATTTGTCGCTATTCCGACACATATTCGTCGCAAGAGCGACAGTTCAAGGGCGGACAAACCGTGGTTTCTCCTGCCGTCGCCGTTCCGACGCAAGTAAAAAGTGTCGCACTATCGACACTTATTCCGACGTTCCAAACAGGCGTCACTCTTCCGACGTATCACAAACCGTCGCGGCTCCGACGTTTTAAACGTGGTTCTTCCGACGCTCATTAACCGTCGCAGTTCCGACTAAACGTGGTCCGACGTTTTGGCGTCGCTCTTCCGACGCTTGTAAACTGTCGCAATTCCGAATAAACGTGGTCCGACGTTTTGGACGTCACTCTTCCGACGTCTGGAAGATGTCGTAATTCCGACGATATGTGGTCCGACGTTTGGAACGTCGCTCTTCCGACGCTATACTGCCTGCCTGATTGCTTGGTTGTCAGCTCGACGCTTAACACGCCGCGCTCTTCCACGCTTTTCATACTCGCTTCGCTCGACGTTTCGATTGTCAGCTTCCGACGCACGCTGCTCATCGCCATATCGCTCTCTATTCCACGAATTCTGTGCTGCGCCTCCACGTTTAGTAAGGCGCTTTAGGACCTACCTAAAAGTTCAATTAAAAAAAATTAAAATTTTAAAAGACGAGAAACGCTATTTTGAAGATATTATATGAAGTAAAATAGTCCATGAAAGTGAAATAGCAGTATGTAGAATAGTAAAGCAACAGATAGAGTACCGACGTCCATTATTCCAAATACAAATTAAAGTACCCAAAACCCTACAACAGTGAAGTAAAACAGTCCATGAAAGTGAAGATATTATATGAAGTAAAACAGTCCATGAAAGTGAAGATATTATATGAAATAAAACAGTCCATGAAAGTGAAGATATTATATGAAGTAAAACAGCCCATGAAAGTGAAATAGCAGTATGTAGAATAGTAAAGCAACAGATAGAGTACCGACGTCCATTGTTCCAAATACAAATTAAAGTACCCAAAACCCTACAACAGTGAAGTAAAACAGTCCATGAAAGTGAAATAGCAGTATGTAGAATAGTAAAGCAACAGAGAGAGTACCGACGTCCATTGTTCCAAATACAAATTAAAGTACCCAAGACCCTACAACAGTGAAGTAAAACAGTCCATGAAAGTGAAGATATTATATGAAGTAAAACAGTCCATGAAAGTGAAATAGCAGTATGTAGAATAGTAAAGTAACAGATAGAGTACCGACGTCCATTGTTCCAAATACAAATTAAAGTACCCAAAACCCTGCAACAGAGAAAAACGCTAATCATAATCATGTGAGGAGTGTGATATGTCCAAAATATAAAAAGACCATCAGACCATATCAATAAACCAGCAACACAGACCAGCATCGCTAGTTTTGAAGGCAGAGTGATAAACATTAATCATTTTTTTTTTCACAAGAGAAAAAACGTTGTTTTGAATATATTATATGAAGTAAAACAGTCCATGAAGTCATTACATTTTCACATCTGAATATTGGAACCCAAATATCCATCCAGAAAAGTGGAAGTCCCACCCCAGACAATGATAGAAAAATACCGCATGTCACATACAGGGACTTGATATAAAACCCAGTAACGGTCCACATGGAGATTATCGACAAATCTGAGAAAGCATCCAAATATGCCCGAGGCATCTATAAGAAAGTGAAATAGCAGTATGTAGAATAGTAAAACAAAAGATAGAGTACCGACGTCCATTGTTCCAAATACAAATTAAAGTACCCAAAATCCTTGAACAGAGAAAAACGCTAATCATGTGAGGAGTGTGATATGTCCAAAATATAAAAAGACCATCGGACCATATCAATAAACCAACATCGCTAGTTTTGAAGGCAGAGTGATAAACATTAATCATTTTTTTTTCACGAGAGAAAAAATGTTGTTTTGAATATATTATATGAAGTAAAACAGTCCATGAAGTCATTACATTTTCACATCTGAAGATTGGAACCCAAATATCCATCCAGAAAGTGGAAGTCCCACCCCAGACAATGATAGAAAAATACCCCATGTCACATACAGGGACATGATATAAAACCCAGTAACGGTCCACATGGAGATTATCGACAATCTGAGAAAGCATCCAAATATGCCCAAGGCATCTATAAGAAAGTGAAATAGCAGTATGTAGAATAGTAAAACAACAGATAGAGTACCGAAGTCCATTGTTCCAAATACAAATTAAAGTACCCAAAATCCTTGAACAGAGAAAAATGCTAATCATGTGAGGAGTGTGATATGTCCAAAATATAAAAAGACCATCAGACCATATCAATAAACCAGCAACATAGACCAGCATCGCTAGTTTTGAAGGCGGAGTGATAAACATTAATCATTTTTTTTTTCACAAGAGAAAAAACGATGTTTTCAATATATTGTATGAAGTAAAACAGTCCATGAAGTCATTACATTTTCACATCCTAAGATTGGAACCCAAATATCCATCCAGAAAAGTGGAAGTCCCACCCCAGACAATGATAGAAAAATACCCCATGTCACATACAGCGACTTGATATAAAACCCAGTAACGGTCCACATGGAGATTATCGACAATCTGAGAAAGCATTCAAATATTCCCGAGGCATCTATAAGAAAGTGAAATAGTAGTATGTAGAACAGTAAAGCAACATATAGAGTACCGACGTCCATTGTTCCAAATACAAATTAAAGTACCCAAAATCCTTGAACAGATCAAGAAAAACGCTAATCATGTGAGAATTCAAAGTGAAGTTAATCTATTAACATTGCGAATAAAATTACACCGAAGTCAAAAACATTGCCTGGCCATACTCATGGCAAATTTGTCATCAAAAAATCAAAAAATTAAGAAGACTGCCCTCATACGGGGAAACCAGTCTTGAACGTTTAATTTACATAATTCAAAAATATTACTTAAAGGTCCAGCACAGTAAAATAAACTAAAAGCAACCCAATTAACTGGGCCTGCTAAGCAAGAAAAACAAATTAAACTCGTTCGACCCGCCGGGACGGTGCATTCTCCCGCGTTTGGGCCTCGGCTGAAGACCACAAAGGGGACTGACAATGCATTCGCGGCCGCTGAGAGCAATCAAAGGGAAAAATTGCGAGCAAGGCCGTGGAGAAGGTGAACCACTGCTGGAGGTGCCGGATGGAGCTGGATGATTGATCTCTATAGTGCTCCCCGGCGGCAACGCATCCTATGACGCACGCGAGGCATGGGTGCACCGCAAGGCACAAGAGACGAAGAAGTAGAATTCCACCACCGTAGGAAGATGCATGTAGAGTACGTAACCGAGAGAAATGGAAATATGCAGCAAAGTCTAGGCATAAGTTCCGCCG